>JAECUM010035662.1:0-35058 GCA_016617855.1 Megalonaias nervosa
CTACCAGTCACTACAGGTACATCAACATCGTCACCGTTGGAAATTATTTAAAATACCACTATTATTATTTGGGATTTAGTTCGCAATAATGTAAGTTCTTTTGATATGTTTACATTGTATTCAAGGGAAATAATTTTTTTTGTTGAATTTTACAAAGCCTGTTTCTTCTCACTCTTTTGTATTACTTATGTTAGGTCCATGGAGTCGTGATAAGAGATCCGAACATATGCTTCTTTACTGCCAAGCCCTAAGCTATGAGCGTGATAGTGTAAGAAAACATAATAATCTAAATTCTTTCGAGATGTTTGCATTCTTTTTAGCATGTTATTCTTGATCGTTGTCAATTTATATTTCATTTATGATGTGTTTTCTCGCTAATGTTATTATATATTGGTGTTTTCCTCAGAGCTTTTCATTTCTAGGGTATTTTTTGTACCCCTTCTGTTACATAAAGAAAAGTTTTCAGAGTTACCAGTTCCATTGTGTTATCGCCCAGCAGATACACGAAAACAAAATATTAAGGTTGATATTCCAGGAACGAATAAAAAAAAAAAAAACCCAAAGAAACAACCTCGTTCTTAATGATATTGTTGTTGTTGATGTGAATGCCGCTGAAAGCGCATTAACGATGGAGAAATCTCCGTGGGCGCTAGGATACGCAATAACGATTCATTCATCGCAGGGTTTAACTATTTCTGATACAAATATCTGGATTGTCGATGATAGGATCGAATGGTCGAATTTAGTTTATCTAGCAGTGTCGATAGTCAGAAGAATATCTCAGTTACGAAGGGTTATAATGGATCGTATGATGATCGATGAAATTATCACTAACGATACTGAAGTCAACAACAAAGTTGTCGAGAAGAAATAAGCTGGTTATCGGCAATCTGACCAAAAAAAATAAATAAAAAAAGGAACGTGATTTTGACATCCACGTTGAGTTTATTATGACACTGAACAACGACAGAATAAGAATTGTGCAAGTTTTAATACAGTAATGTTATGGCAGTATTCAAATAATGATCCAATACAATTTACCGTGGATAGAATTAATAGTAATCTCGGTCACACACGCAAAAATGTGATGTTGACCTGTCTTGAGTGTAATCGACGTAGGGGTGTTGGTGTTCTGATTTTACAGAAGTGAAGGCGGCGGTAATTGTGTATTTTTAGGAATTACTTGTAATTGTTCGCGTACAAATCCACGCTGAGGAGCAGTTGAATTTAGTCTGTAAATTACGGGTCTACCCGTGGATCTTACCACGCTGGAAATTTTATGCGTGGTCACACTCCAAATAGGATCAATTGCTCTTTTTTTAACCACCCTCAAGTTCACCAGGTTCATATAAATATCTTACAGTTACATTACCTGGCACTGGTTGTTTTGAAGAAGAGTCACGTCGTTGTATTGGTATATGTTTTCTGTGATCGCGCTGATGGGTTTCGTGGAAGTTGCACGAGTAATTTCATTATTTAACGCAGCTATCACACTCGGTAGTCTTCCAACCCATTCACGAGATCGTTTAACTGTGGATATTTCCTTTGCATATTGATATCCAAATAATCTATCAGCAAGTGTTCAATTAAATCGTTCAACGATTGCCTGATCGTGATGAATTGCGGTATGTCATCGTGTGATTTTGACGTCATGTTTTTTCATCAGAGATGATACTGCACCAATAAATTCTTTGCTAGGATCAACCTGTAGTAGCTGTGGCCATCGTAGACCACCTTGTGGTCCGGATCCTCGTTGATAAATTCGTTCAAAAGCAGATGCAACTTCAGTTGCTGTTTTTCTTGATAGTGGTTCTCCTTCTTTAAATAAATTTGCAACGTCAACGACAGTCAACGCGTATTTGTATGTGCATGATTGACGTCTACGTGTTTTAATAGCATCATGTGGTAAAAATAAAATTTCTGCGGATGAACTTCATTGGGAACGCTGACATCAATTACTGAATTTCTTTAGGCGGCGGTAGATAAATTTGCCATATTGCCTGTCGTGCTAACCAATCTTCAGCAACAGAACGTGTGACATTTGCTGCTTGAGCAAATTTACCAATCGCTGCTCTGCCCCTAAAATATCCTCTTGGGCTATAATAAATCGATTCCATTATAATAGTTATCTATGATTAATTACCAGTCCCTAGCACTAGTTTACCTTTCATCGCAGATTTTACTAGGAAGTTTTTCTCTGAGTGATTTATTTTTATGGAATTTAATGAGTGAATCAACTTCACATCTGCAATATGTCGTTGTTGTAAATCTTTATTTTTATACGCAACATCATGAATGTGGCATGCTTGATCAATCGCATTTATTGGATACTCTCCGGGTCTTGGTTGGTCTCGTTCGTCAAGTCGGATATCAAGTCGGGTTCCAGGATCACAATAATTATATCCAGAAAGATGTTTTTCTCCTGGGTATTTAGCCCATGGAGTCCCTGGGAATTTTCCCAGTGAAGCAGTGATATCACCGCTTGTCTTCGTACGAGACGAAATAAATCTGTATTTGTTTTAACTACATTCTACACACTTGCCTGTAAGCGCACGCTTTTTATTTTTTGTTATTATTGTTGTTAATCCATCGGTGGGTGTGGATGCTCTGCATCGAACACAATATAAATTCATATTATTTATTACATAATTGTACAACATGGATGTTACTGACTTCTCAGCTACACGAAAGCAAGAGCCAATCAAGCATCATGCAGCGCTACTAAATTCTATCAGAGCAATTATAATAGGTCCATCAGGGTCCGGTAAGACGGAATTATTGCTTAATCTGATAATGAGATGGCTCAGGTGGGATAAGTTGTGTTTGGTGGCACCATTCTTAGATGATCAGCGATGCTACGATGTGCTTAAAGATTTTAAAGAAGACGCGAAGTCGTTGGATGAAGATGAAGATGATAATGATATTATTGACTTTATCACCGATATTGATGAAGCTCCATCTGTGGATGATCTCGATGGACGTATTAATAATCTCGTAGTATATGATGATGTGATGCTAGACAAACAATCAAATCCAGCTCGGATATTTTTCCGAGGCAGAGACAAAAACACAGATGTTATATATATTCAGCGATATACACAAATACCTAAAGTTATCAGAGACAATTGGAATCTTTTAGTTGTGTTTAATGGAGTCGATACAAATACTCTGCGAAACATTCATTAGACGTGGTGTTCAGAGGATATGGATATGATTAAATTCAAAATTTTCTTTTCAAAAGCACAAGCTACCCCACACGGATTTATCACGATAAATTTACATGATCCTCGCTCGCGATATCGTGTAGGTCTGTATAAAATTTTTGATTAATAAACATAGCAGCAGGGAGGGCGACGACATCAAGTGAGTGAGCGCGTGAGTAAACAAACACGCGATAACGACGAAAACATAAATGTAAAAAAACTTAAGGTAACAAAATAAGCTAACCCAATTGGAAAAGTTTCGGGTTGGTTAGTGGCTTCGGTTTAACGTTATTGACGTCCGTATTTTCATCTCCGTAGGAAGCTTTATTTTCGCGAACGGACCCTTCCCGCTGCTCCTAGAGATAAAATGTTAAAGAAGGGTCCATATCAAAACTCCTGTTGTACTAGACCTCCTTTCTCTAACAGCAAATATCTCGAAATCGGTTCGGCGAATTTTCTTCAAACTTTACCTGCTGTTAGAATTCGGCCCTATTTAGATACTGCATGAGAGGCGTTGAAACCAGAATCCTCTAAGTAATGGGTCAATTAGTACAAACTATTGATACAATCTATTACCATTTGCGTGTTTTTCATACCCGGTACCCATCTGGCGTCCCTTATTTCTTCTCGACGAAATTCGCGATGACTTCTTTCGTGGATGGACTCAATAGACCCTATAGATAAAATGTCAAAGTAGGGTCTATGTCAAACTCTATAAAGAAGGGACTCAATGAACTATATATATATATATATATATATATATATATACGTAAAATACAATGTTCATACGGAATGTGTTGTACCCGACCGCCTTTATGTGGCCGCGACTTTCTCGAAATTGACTCGACGTATTATTTTTTAAAAAAAGTGTTTACTTTTAGCACGGATGCCTAACCAGGTACTGTCCAACAGGCGTTGAAATCAAAATCCTCTAATTAGAGGTTCAATTAGTACAAACTCTTGATTCAGTCTATTAATCTTTGCATGCTTTTCATACTCGGTACGCCCCTTATATCGCGGTTTGCTATCGACGAAATTCGTCAGGACTTCCTTCGAGAGTTGACCCTATCCCCTAGAGATAAAATATCAAAGAAGGTTCCATGTCAAAACTATAAAGATATAATGTTCTTACGGCATGTGCCTTACGCGACCTCCGTCTAGCCGTAGAGTTCTCGAAATCGCCTCGACGAATTTTTTAAAAATCTCTTCTACTGTTAGAACGTGGACCTAGTTAGATGCTATGCAAGAGACGTTGAAATTAAAATCCTCTTAGCAGGTGTTCAACTAGTACAAACTATCGATAGAATCTATTAACATTTGCCTGTTGTTGTTTTTGTTTGTGTTTTTTTTTTTTCGGGTTGGAGAGGGTTAATACCAGGAACCCATAAGGCGTCCCTTATTTCGCTGTTTCCTCTTGACGAAATTCGTCAGGACATTTTTCGTGGATGGACCTCTATCCCCTAGAGATAAAATGGCAAAGAAATGTCTATGTTATAATCTTCTTACGGTATGTGTCGTACGAGACCTCCGTCATCTAGCTGGTTTCTCGAAATCGGTTCAACGAAATTCCTCAGGACTACTTTAGTGACTACACTATCCTCTAGAGATAACATGTCAAGAAGGGTCCTTGTCAAATCTCTTTAAAAGTGATACTTAACGACCAAACTGTATAAGTAAGATATAATCTTTTTGCGGTATGTGCTTTACCCGCCCTCCACTCCCCTTTATGTAACCCCAGTTTCTGGAAATCGGTTACATGTATGCTAAGTTCCCGAGTTCCAAGGACTTCAAGACAATATTCAAAGTCAACTGAAGGCTTCTTAAACTCGTAAATACTCCACATAATTCTCCTCTAACTACATGACGACCACACAAGAGAAATCTCCAATTTCACACTTGTATGGTTTTTAGTGGTTTCCCCATTTACTTGAGTCATTAGTAAGCTTTTCGAACCCGAATACTAATCCTTAACTCCATGCATCATACGACACGAGCAGCAGGCAGGGTGAACCCTACAAATTGGTTTCGAGCAAGTTTTTCATAAAATAAAGGTTCCTACAGAGGCTGAAAAAAAAGGTCAATAACGCTAAACCGAACCTCCTAACTTTTATTATTACCGTATAGTTTGAAAAACTGAATAATAAATCGTTTGGTTTAGCTCATTTTTGTTATTTTATTTTTGACTTTTTTGTTTTTTATGTCATAGTGCGTTTAAGTTTACTCGCCGGGTCGCTTAATTTTTGTCGGCCACCTTGCCTGCTGCTGTAATTTAAATAATTATTATAAATAATATTAATATGGTTGTCATCAGAGAACCTCATTCAGCTAGATTAGCACGAGAGCGACTAGAAGCAATTAAAAAATATTTACCTGTTCGTGATGCTGTCAAACAACAACTACAACAACGACAAGAATCTCATGTTGAATTTGAAGAGGATACAAAACAATTATTTAAACCTATTGTCGAACCAACAAAGAAAATTGTTACAGCAACTGAGGCAACACAACGAGGTCTTGAAACATTACCTGCTGATATTGCTGGTCGTATTGAAGCTGTTCAGCCAATATCAATGGCGCAGAAACAAAAAATTCTCTTAATGAGCAATGCTGAGCTACTTGATAAATTTAGTGAAGACTTCATTAATACAATTAATATCATTAAAAGCTTTGACGATTTAGCTGATTTTGCTGCTATGAGTTTTAGTCGAAGGGATAAATTCTTAAAGCCTGATCATCAAAATATCATTAAATCCCGTGAACAGTGGCAAAGAGTAATATACCGCATACGTGCTGACGTTGAGCAAATTAAATTAGATAATGAAATATACAGAAAATATAATAGGGATTTTAATTATTTCGTTAATTTAACAAAGAAAGAAGCAAGACGAGAAAAAGAAGAAGCAAGAGAACGGAAAGAACGAGAAAAAGAAGAAGCAAGAGAACGGAAAGAACGAGAAAAAGAAGAAGCAAGAGAACAGAAAGAACGAGAAAGAGAAGAAGCAAGAGAACAGAAAGAACGAGAAAGAGAAGAAGCAAGAGAACGGAAAGAACGAGAAAAAGAAGAAGCAAAAGAACGGAAAAAACGAGAAAAAGAAGAAGCAAAAGAACGGAAAAAACGAGAAAAAGAAGAAGCAAAAGAACGGAAAAAACGAGAAAAAGAAGAAGCAAAAGATCACCCTCCCCCTGAAACATTGGAATTATTACAATCTCCACCATCTCCACCACTACCACAACAACCATCACCACCACGATCACCACCACTACCACAACAACCATCACCACCACGATCACCACCACTACCACAACAACCATCATTATCATTATCACCACCATTAAGATCATCACCACCAATGACAAGGGCAGCAGCAAAAAAAAAATACAAGAAAAAGAAGGATCAAAATATTGGTCGCCAGCCTCACAGAAAATTCTTGAAGAACAACGATCATCACCATCACCACCACCATCACGATCAATATTAGCTAAACCGGTCTTAGGAATACCAATGGGAATTGGTGCTCAACCGGGGGGACTTGAACGTCATGAAAAGATAAAAAAGGAAGAAAAAGCAGAAAAACTAGAATTCCTTAAAGAATTACTTAATAGATCTGATAAGGAAGAAATAATAAAACATCTGGGGGACGTGATAAAATATAAACAGGAGCTGATGGAACAAATACCAAAAACAGTACCAGGGTTTTATAGATTAAGTTTACAAGAAAAAGTAACAGAATTATCAGAATATGAAGAAAAACTGAATTCAGGTTTAGAAAAACTTTCTACTGGAAGTGGTCTCTCTACTGGAGGTGATTTTACTCTATGCCCTAATAACGTTATCTCTGACGTTGATCGACTAGAAATCCTCATTGGAGGAAAACGAGCTGGTAATAATTCTCCAGAAATAATTAATGAAGCGGCCGATATTTGCAGACGGTTATTTACTGGCGGTATCATGGACGTTGATGTTTATCAGTCTCTTATTAATGAAATTGCCGATGACTACTATAGCGACTAAGTACGTAATTAAATACAATTACTATAATAAAATGATCGTACATAGTACTCAACGGGGACCAACTATGGTCAGGGTAATAAATTCACGATTACCAGTATACAAAACAACCTACGGAGATGGACTAGGTGATGTTGTTCAGGGTCTATTTAGAAGGATAGCCCCAAAAGCAATACCGATCGCAAAGCAACTGGGTATGAAAGCTATTGATGTTGTTCGTGAAAAAGGTATTGGTGCTATGGGTAATGTTGCTGGTAAAGCATTTTCAGCTATCAAAGATAGACTAGCACGATTAATACGACGAAAACCTCAACCTGTAAAATTACCTAGTACTGAAGTAATGCCTGCAAATGTCAGTAAAATAATAAATCAAGTTGCTAATCAAAACCTAGCAGAGTTGGCTGATGTACCAATGTCAGAAAAAGAAAAAAATATAACCGCTAGTCTGATAGCAGGAAGTGGTCTCACTTCCCGAAGTGGTCTTCGTTTTGACGATAATAATTATAATAAAGATGTTCAAGCGCATATCTGATCCAGCATTTGACATGGACGCACCAGTACTTAAAGATGAGTCTGTGCGTGATTATCAATATTATTCTTATGATGCTCGAATTCCAGATCAGCGTGGACGAATTGAACTACAAGTTCAGGATACAAGTAGGTATTTCTTACCCGCTGAGGCTTTTATTGAAGTAGAAGGTAAAACGGATAATACTGAATACGATAATAATGTTGCTTTTGGTTTTGTTAATAATGGTATTATGGCGTTATTTGACAGCGCCACTTATATGATTGATGGTAAAAATATTGAATCAATTCAGAAGGACGTTGATGTTGCTACAACAATATTGGGTCTAGCACGATATAGCGACGATTATTCAAGATCAGCTGGTCCATCAATGATGTTTTCAAAGGACACTTCTGATCACCCGGATCATAAAAATGTAACTACAGGTAATGTAAGAAATGCTGCAGGAACCGCAGAAACTCCCGCAGTAATATCAATGAACGCAAATTTTAACTTAGGATTTGCATCACGTAAAATAATGTTGAAAGATAGAATGTTTTCATGTGCAATTCCACTTTCACATATATTTGGATTTTGCAGAAATATCAGAAAAGTTATTTTCGGAGCTAAACATACTGTTGTACTCGTACGAAAGGCTACAGACGATGATGCAATATGGCATGTTGAAGGTGCTGATGATGCTGCGACTAGAGCACTTCATGGTAAAGTAGTATTAACCAAACTTTCATTATGGATGCCGGTGATGACTCCAAGAATACCTGAAGAAGAACGTCTACTTGCTTTTATGAATCAAGGTGGTAAATCAGCGTTGTCATGGTTAACAATGACCACAGATGCTGTTCAGAGTGCAATTAATGGTTTATTTACATGGCAAATAGCCTCTCAACAGGGAATAGCCGCACCACGACATATATTTATTGCACTTCAGGATAATACACGTGTAGGTAATCAAACAAAAAGTTTAATGATATTTGACAAACTTGGTGTTTCTGAAGTTTCTTTAAGAATAAATGGACATCAAGAACCATCCGAGGATATATTACTGAATTTCGATCAAAATCATGTAGCACGTGCATATCATCGTCTGATGACGTTCATGGGGCGTGATCAAAATATTGATACTGGTTTACAAATATCACATTTAGATTTTACAACCTTATATCCGATTTATTACTTTTCGCTCGAACATTTAGATTTAACCAGACAGTCAGTAGTTGATATACATTTTCGAGCTCGTGTTAACAGAAATATTGTAGATATTCCTAATTACAGGGCAATTGCTGTCATACTCAGCGATAAATCGATGTTACTTGAAGGTGCTGGTGGACGAATGAGAGTCGTTGATGCTCCAGTAGAAAACATGTAATTAAATCGTTTATGAATATTATAATGTCATATCATCACGTTAATGTTAGTCTGACTCCTGGTCAGATTAAAAGGATACAATCAGCATCAAAAAATAACTGTGGATTAAAAATATCACTAAAGAAAGATCAGATGAGCGGTTCAAATAAATTATCTCTTACAGAACGTCAGTTTAAAAACTTAAATGAAGCCAAAAAATCAAATAAAGGTATAAAACTTAATCTTTCTGCGGGTGCTATCAAAGATATAATTAAGACGGGTGGTATATTTCCACTTCTTGCAGCTATACCAGCATTAATAGCCGCTGCAGCCCCAGCTGTTGCAAAAGCAGCTGCATTAGGTGCCGTTGGAACCGCTGCTGGAATGTCATTAAAGAAAGCAACAGGAAAGGGAATTAAAAAAAGAGAAGGGGTCTAAGATTACCAGGGACTCCACATTCATGGTACGGAAAGGGCCTAAGATTACCAGGGACAGTTTACTGATATCTCCTATGTCCAATTTTGATTTACTAGATGCTGCTAAAAAATTAAAAATAAAAATTTTTAGAGGAGTTTTCATGCGCGATCAATTACCAAAACAACCAAATAACATTGAAACCGGTATTATTAATCTCGATGAAAATTCTGGTCCAGGCACGCATTGGGTCGGATATGCAATTGATCCACGTGGAATTATTTATTTTGATTCATATGGATTAGCTCCACCAAAAGAATTCTTAAAGTATATTAGCGGCTATCAAAGTACTCCAATATGGTATTCAACGTTACCTACACAAACATTAACTGATCCACCAATATGTGGTCGAGAAGTACTTAACGTACTTGATGGTATATCAAAATCAACAAAACCACCTCACAAAGTTGTACATGAATATACTACGACGTCACATTTAAACAGATATTAGTAAATATAATGGTAGATATTTATGGAAGATCTTCTCGTGGTAAAGGTCATCAGCAAGTTGATTTATCTAAATACGCAACTCTCGATCAGCTCAGAAAAGAGATTGATGATTTATTAAATATAACCAGTGTGGATCAAAATGAAGTAGTTGTTTTTCAGGATAAGGAAGGACGATTAAAACTAGTAATATACAACTGCCAGATGTACTTATACGAGTTCCCACCGCGGTTGTTAATAATATAGTTACTTTTACTGATCAGGGTAAAATACAAGATTCCGGTACGTCAGTCAACGATTATATTAAGAAAGCTGGTGATTCATTTACAGGTTCAATTATTATGAATCAAAATAAAATTACAGGTCTTGGAAATCCAACCGAAGTTGCGGACGCTGCAACAAAAAAATACGTCGACGATCAAGAATCTAAGTACGTATTGGTCAACGGCGGTATAATGCGTGCATTTCTCAACATGAATAATAATGGTATTAATAATCTTAGAACACCAGAATATGATTTTGATGCTGCTACGAAGAAATACGTCGATGATAAGGAAATTCCTGTAACAACTTCGCTAGCTACAATTAATGATGGAATTGCTTCATTTAAAACTGATTATGTTAATCACGTACAAACTTTTTTAAATTTTCGTAGAAATGTAAACAAATCCATTAAAGATTTTTTTGGTGATCCACCAACCGTTGACATAAAACTCTCCGACGTTAACACGAAACTCAACGACATTGTCAGTGGAATACCTACTATTGTTCAAAAAACTAATCTGATTAAAATTCCACACGGACAAATTAAAAATATCGTATATACAGTAGCATCAGGATCATCAACATGGACACCACAAAATAACACACTCGAACATACCGCAGAAGTAACTGGGTTATACAGGTTATCTATATACGGTTCGGAAATTAATGCTGCCACTTCATTATCACCGAATGAATATCGTAGTCCTCTATTGGTGATGCTAACCAAGAACATCAAAGAAATCTTTACTCTGATATCAACGGAAATGCCTCCGAGACGTTACTGGTGGTGCCTAGAATTCGTAACTGAAACTTAATTAAATGACGTTGTTAGTATAATGGATCAACCTCAGTCTCGCATCGACGTTCAACGTTATAGATGCAATCAAGTATGTGAGCGTCTCACTAAACTAAATAATTTTATCGACTATTATAACACGAAAATAAAAAAATACAAAAGACGTATAGTTGTCATCGATGTAGTTGTTTACTCGGTTTCTGCTGTTATTACTGGAACAGGATTATTATTATCAATGTTGACGATGACAGCGCCTACTATTATAACCATTATTGTTTCAGCATCAACGACTATTGCTGGTGTTCTAGGTATTATAGCCAAAAAGATAGATACTTGTACAAATGCTAAATTGCACGATTATATGATTAAATTACATACAGTGGCAGATGCATTTTCTAAATTATCTTTGTACATTTCTTCGTGTGTCAGTGATGGTGAAATATCCGATACTGAATTTACTATGATGATGAAAACCTATGATGACGCTTTTAAGGTGATCGCTAATGATTTTAATGAATTAAATAACAACAATAATAATAATGACAGACAGGGAGTTACTTCAGCAGATCGTTACTAATACGACTCCGTCAAAAACTACTATGATATCGTTAAGTTCGACCAATCCTGAGTTTAGTGTCAATTTTCCAACCGCAATACCAGTAAAAGAAATAGCATTAGCACAGTTACGGGTTTATTATAGCTGGCCAAATATTAGATCAAAACCATTTGGTGGACTACAGCCAAATAATTCATTAGTGTTTGCAAACAAGAATAAGCCTGATGGAACTCCTGATTGGCAAGTAGTTTCTATTCCAACGGGCAGTTATCAAATAGAACAGATTAATGATGAGTTCCAACGCAGAATTAAATCTATTACAGGAAAAGAATCAAAAATAGCAATTACTGTCTACGAACCAACACTATCTGCGGTTATTGAAATAAATTCTCCCGATTACTCCGTAGATATTTATCAAAGTTCGATTAGATCAGTATTAGGTTGGCCTGAAGATCCACCGGTTTATCAAGGACCACCAGAACCACAGAGATCTGATTTTGTCATAGATGTTAAAAAATTTATAAAACCTCCAGAATATCGAACAGAAAAAAATGCTTATCCATGGCGACGATATTTTGGTGATGGAGTTATACATTATATAGATAAAACAGAAACCCATTTTACAAAAATAGTTGATGGTAAAAAAGGTAAAATAATAGTACTTGATGTTGATGAAATAAATTCATATGCTAGTACAATTAAGTCTGAACACGGACGTATACTTAATTATCTAAGAAATTTATTTTCCAGCATTAGCACTTCCTACAACGATGACTTAAAAAATCAAATAATTGAAACAATACAACATTTGAATCAAGTTGCTTCAGACCTAGAGTTCATGAATGATATTATTGTTAACAGAAAAAAAAGATTAGTGAACATAGCAGCAGATAAACGCTATAGAGGGTTGTATATAGTTAATGAAGACGGTCCATCTCAGGGTGTTAGACTAAATCTTCTGTTCACAACAGTATTTCTAAAACATTTCAGAATTACGCGAGAACAACTATCAACATTTATAATTCCTGGATTTAACTCTGAAGAGCTAAAGAAGTCAGTTAATGATCTTATTGATGAACACTTTAAAAGAATATGTGATTCATGGAAAAAAATAATACCTACACCAGCTATTCTTAAATATAATAATGATCCACATGGTGGAGGTCGCCATATCTCACCTGGTATTGTTAATATAACATCTACGATCGCGGTCAATTTAGTATGTGACGTAATTGATGACAGTTATCAAGTAGATCTTTCAAAGTCTAACCAGGTCCAACAGGGGTATATACTATATTCATTTAGCCCTAAAGACCCGCCCGGTTGGTTAATTGTGTCTGAACCAATTAACCCAATTTATTTACGAGTTCATAATCCATTTCTGACAAGAATAAATTTCAAACTCACTGACCAGGCAGGAAACATTTTGGATCTAAGACAAGAGTCTCTTAATATTAATTTGTATATACGCTCATAGAACGTCTGATTAAATAATCAGGGGCTGATTAGTAAATACATGAATAATAATCAATTTCTATGATTAAAACAATTGTATATATAATAAAGCGAGATAACTCGGCTATCTCTCTCTGCGGAGTAAATTGAACGATTATTTCCCTTACTACTACGTTCGATTTACAGACAACAAATACTTCTTGTTTTTCGTTAATTATTTAGTGACATTTCTTTTTCTGTGGGTGATTAGCTGTTAGTGTAAAGCATCAATTTGTAACAGAGAGGAATATTGATGCATCTTTTAACTCTGATAACCTTAAATTCACGTCGGTTTATGCGAGTGGCGTAAAGTTATTTTTAGCTATAACATGTATTTGACCTTAACGAACAATAACTCTTACAGAAAATGTAATGTGCGATTATTTTATACAGTATATATAAATAATGTTTGTAAATTAAGTAAATATACGCTACAGTTGTACAATAATTGTGATTTTATTCAGTATATTGGTCGTACGTAATTTGTCTGTTTATTCAGTGTTGGGTTAACTACATAATAATTTTAAAACGTCTATATGTATGAATCGGAAAATGGCTCAGTGGTATAGTTGTTGCAACTATGATACTGACGACCGTGGTTCGATTCCTGTGGCTGACGAGTGTCGACAGTATTCGGAACGATGCCATTTTATATATAAGGTTGGGGAGCTCAGCCCCAACGAATTCAACCCCTCATCAAGTTAAACAAAGTGGTGAGTGCGTTTTGCACTTACCCCGGGGTTTGATTTGGTGGGGGGTTATTGAATTCGCAATACAGAGCTCCCTAAAATAATCAGTAGCATGCCTGAGCTCTCTATCTCATTTGAAAGACCCCACAAGGAAACATTCAGAAAGAATGCTAGCCAAATAGAAACAGAACATGGAGTGCCAATAACGGTCATAAGAAAGACATCATCATACAAAAAAAGGACTCCATGAAAGACACAAAGGCTATCAGGGGGCCAAGTGACGGGTAGGATGCTACTGATTATTTTTGATATTTTTAGGTCAAAAGTTAACTGTCAATTATTTTTTATTTTACAGAAATAATTATTATATAATGAACCAAGAAAACATTAATGATATTATTTCTGCTATTAAAAAATTAAAACATAACAGAATAAATCTATCTGATAATCTCGATCCTGAAAAAATATTATGCGATTATGAAATATTAAAACAAAGAAAAATTGACAATAAATACACATTACCATCCAATTATAAATTCGTAAAATTAATCTATCAGTCTATGCTTGAATCCTTGGCTATGGTAAATGAAAAACAGGTAAAGCTATTTGCGCCTCTTGCACGTTCGATCGAAAATATCAGATCCGAACTGTCTCGTGAATACGAGAAAAAAAAGATTGTGGACAATCGTGTAATGCAATTAAGAAAAATTATGTTATTTGATTCTGTCAAAAATGAGAGTGACACTGAGAGTAGCGACGGTGAAGGTAAAATATAGAGTCGAACTATATACAATTTATTTATTAAGAGTACAGAGTTAGATATATTCAAATATTATCGACTGATCGTATTTGAATGAATATGCAGATCTAATAATATTATCTGCAACACGTTTTACTGATCGTGAATGTATACTAAAATGTTTTGCAGCCGCATTCATTGATGGGAAAGTTATTTCATGGCCTGTCTGTATATTTATGGATATAACCGACCTCGAGATCTTGGGATATTTTCCAGTATTTCCACGTGTATTATTCTGACTCTGTGTAATAGCCTGCAGGTTAGATAACCGATTATTTTTGGGATCTCCATCAATGTGATCAACTACAAGTCCATCTTTGATCAATCCAAAATGACATTCGTAGATGAATCTACTTGATAAGTATCTTTTTCCTCTAGCAACAGTAAATCTAAAATAACCGAGTTTATCAACAGTACCGACTGGTTTTTTTTGATTTACAGTGTCTGATTACACCATCTCGAGACGCTTCATAATTTGTATATACTGGATGTTTCACAAATTCGTTTTGCTCCATTTATATATAATATTATTTGTTTAAATCATTATTCTGAAATCTAACCAGATAATCTTCTACGGTTTGTATAGGAGATTTACCTGACGTCAAAGTATTATTTTTTTGTTATAATATCGTTTTAATTCTCTATATTTTTTTCCGCCACATTTTAGACACAATTGAGTTTTTCCTCTGACTCCAACACCACACTGAATACACAGTATTGGTCCTGTACTTCCATTTTTGATACTCTGTGCATGATATCCGCAGTATTTGTTCACACACGATTTATTACAAGTAGAAGTATATCCAATTCTGAGCCAAGCACATTTGTTTTTTGTTTCAAGCATTATATATATATATATACTAAAATTTTAATTTAAATACTTGTCTTAATTATATGAACGAATTATCGGCAATTGAACCTCAGATATCCAGATTTGATCTCGATCGATTATCAGAATATAAATTTAGTACTTTGATGCAAGATCTGGCATTAACGGATGAGGATGTAACCGAACGTATTCGTGAAGCAAAAAAGGAATTTCGTGACGATGGTGCTGCTTATGTATGGTCAACATTCAGAGTTGGAAATGTTACTAATATGATGAATGACAAACGAGGAAAAGTAATTATTAATCACCTTGATGATCAAAAATATTTTATTTTAATAAAATTTATTGTAAATACAGAAGAAGATATTTGGATTATTCGTGATAAGCGCGATCCAGTCCGTGTGCAGTCAGGAAATAATATTGTTCTCTTAAATAATAAATCTAAACCCGGAATACTAACCGGTGTTGATAAGATATATTATGAACGGAGCTACCCAGTTACTGCAGTTGTGTATGCAATATATCCGCTTAATAATAAACCTGACGTCGGGATCTAAAGCCTATGAAACTGTCAGAGTCAAGAATAAACTGTGTAGCTGAACGAGTTACAGAACATTTTACAAACGCTATACGTGGTAATGGTTTAACAGATTTAAGGCGTAAAAAAATAAATACATGGGCAGAATCAGTTAAAGATACCGGAGCGTCTATCAAAGATGTCGCTGAACTAGAAAAGAAATTAAGATTTCCAATAACGGTAAAAACGTTAACCGGAGAGATTTTATATAAACCAAAATACACAAAAAATGGAGCTCCAATAGATATTATTGATCATAATTCGCACGCATGGACCTCAGCAGTAACAATATTTCCACGAGATGGAGCGGTTAAATTTTATGATGGTCATATATTTGATTTTATCAAAAATATCAGTAAAAGTGACCCTGTGTCCGTTTGGTTATTTCAAAGTTCAGAATATGATCATTACGATCAATTTGTACGACCTAATGGTGATATTTACCGTACAGAATCTCTTAATGTAGAAATGGAAAATCTTGCGCTGAAATATACTTCAGACGATGTCAAAGTTAGACAATTATTAAATAACTGTTTTACTGTTCCGTCTGTAGCGGCTCATTTCGCTCAGGAGAAAAATTTATGGAAACCAACAAGATCGGAATTTCTTGAAGATATTCATAAAAGCTGTGTAGAATATGGACACGGAGGATTATGGAATACTAAATATAAGTATAATGACGTTATCTCCGTTGATATGGTAGCATGTTATCCTAGAAGTTTTCTTGGATACGGAGAATGTTCTGAATACTTTAAGAGATTCGGACATCCATCACACGAGATGACCAGGGTTGCGATAAACGGACATTTACCAGATTTTGATTTAACCGGATTTGCTCATGTAGAATCATTCGAGTTTGCAGAAAATCTCCATCTGATTACTTACGTTTGGTTTGGAAAACATTTTTCAGAAAAATGTTGGGTTCCAATAGTACTATTGCGATATATGTTTGATGTTGGAATTTTGACATTATTGAAGGTGAGTGAGGCAATTATATCGTATCGGTCACAGAAGCAAGTTTGGTTACCAGAACCAAATAGATTTAATATTGATGATGCCAGAAAAGAATTCCCTAATCTTAATGAAGATGACATTATTAAAATCACTAATAATATACGTAAATGCAGAGACGAGCATGATGAAAAACTTGCAAAAGATCTTGGTAGAAAGATAATTGATAAATTTACTCAAGGAGGAGCATATGATCATAAAAGACACTGTACAAGATTAATTATGGACGATGCTGAACTCGATTTTATAATAGCTGATACAACAGAAAAAAATAAATTTATAAATCGGAGTAATCCTTATTTGTCAGACGGAACCAAACTAGGTACAATTGTGAGTTATCTTGATGGTGACTCACCGCAGTTTACTCATTTAAGATCATCTATGTTGGCATATGTTTCTATAAATCTACTGTCTATAATAAATAGATTTCCTCGTGATGCTGTCAGAGTCGCCACGGATTCGTTTTATATAAATAAAAAATATACGGGTTTGTTAAAACCGCTACTTGGTAATGGTGAATGGGGATAATGGAGAATAAAACAAGAAAATATACTTAGTTATTCTGAATCTGCCAACGTTGAAATTAAGGAAATATATCACAAAAATAATATTCAAATATCAAAGTCATCAGCACCATCTGTGTACGATCCTGTATTTAGACATAAAACCGTTTATCTTAATGGATGCGGTGGTTCAGGTAAAACAACTCGTGTGATTAAATTATTCATGAATAATAATTCGGATATAATTGTTTTGACACCGACACATAAACTCGCCAGAGAGATAAAAGAGCGAGGAGTAAAATCGTGTACATATCATAGTTTCTTTAGATGGTGTGGAGACACATGGACTCCTGAGCGAATGGGTGAAAAATATATACCTAAATATATTATATGGGACGAGATATGCACGGTGTCGTTAGAAATATTAAAAACATTTCTTGAATGGTTGTTATTAAAGAATACTGCTATAATAATGTGCGGTGATCATGGTCAACCACCACCTTTTATTGGACAGTCTCCACATGAATGGCTGAAGAATAACGTAGATTATTACGAGGAAATAAATGATGACCATAGAGCTATTGACGAACCGCTGAAGGAGTTTAAAAGATTAATTAGACTACAACCAGACAGAGTACAATGTGAAATAATGCGAGGAGTAATTCCAGAGACTTCTATGAATGATTTTCTAAATTTATGGAATCCCGCTGATTTAATAGTTGCAAGTAGAAAGATAGTTCGTGATGAACTACAGAATAAATTATTTATATTACATAAAGAAAAGTTTTTAGATCTACCTGTACCATTATGTTATCGCCCAGCAGATACTCGACGACAGAATATTGATGTTGAAATTCCTGGTGGTGGAATACAGAATCTCGTCTTGAATGATATTATTTTAGTCGATATTAATGTCGTTGAGAATACGCTGAGTATGAATAAATCACCGTGGACATTAGGATATGCTATAACGATTCACTCATCACAGGGGTTAACTATTTCTGATACAAATATTTGGACTATAGATAATCGGATTGAATGGTCGAATTTAGTCTATCTCGCAGTTTCTAGAGTCAGAAGAATATCTCAACTACATAGGGTTATTATGAATTTTACAGAAAATAATGATCAGAATGTTAATAATGACGTAATAAGAAAAAACTATCTGGTTATAAGCAGTGTGATAAAAAAAATAAACGTGATTTTGATATTGATGTTGAATTTATTATAAAACTAAAAGCACAACAGAATAATAATTGTGCAAGTTGTAACTGTAATATGTTATGGCAATATTCGAATAATAATCCAAGACAATTTACCGTAGACAGAATTAATAGTGATCTTGGTCATATACGTGATAATGTGATGCTGACCTGTCTTGAGTGTAATCGACGTAGAGGTTCTGGTTATGTAATTGTTTGTGGTGGTAATTGTGTGTCTTTAGGAATTACCTGTAATTGTTCACGTACAAATCCACGTTGAGGGGCTGTAGAATCTAATCTATAGATTGGAGGTCTACCAGTGGATCTAATCACACTAGAAATTGTATGTGTAGTCACGCTCCAGATAGGATCGGTTGTTCTTTTTTTACCACCTTCAAGTTCGCCAGGTTCGTATAAATATCTTACAGTTACATTACCTAATACTGGTTGAGGTTGATGTCTGTCATTGCTACGGGGTATATATTTTTTTGTGATCGCATTAGAAGGTTTCATGGAAGTTGAACGAGTAATTTCGTTATTTAATGCAGCTATCACATTTGGTAACCTCGCAACCCATTCACGAGATCGCTCACCGGACTTAAAGTCAGTAGATATCTCTTTTGCGTATTGGTATCCAAATAACCGCTCAGCAAGTGTTCGATTAAATCGTTCAACAATTGCCTGATCACGATGAATTTCAGTATGTCCTCGTCTGATTTTAACGTTATGTTTTTTCATTAACGATAATACTGCACCAAGAAATTCTTTGCCAGGATCAACCTGTAATAACTGTGGCCATCGCAAAGGTCCTCGCTGATAAATTCGTTCAAACGCAGATGAAACTTCAGACGCTGTCTTTGTTGATAATGGTTCAGCTTCCTTATATTTACTCGCAACATCAACGACAGTTAATGCGTATTTGTATGTGCGTGATTGACGTTTACCAATTTTAATGGTATCGTGTGGTAAAAATAAAATATCTGCTTGATGAACCTCATTAGGGACGCTGACATCAAAATGTGCATATTGAATTTTTTTAGGTGGTGGTAGATAAATTTGCCATATTGCCTGTCGTGCTAACCAAGCTGCAGCAACAGAACGTGAGACTTTTGCTGCTTCAGATAATTTACTAATAGCTGATCTACCTCTCCAATATCCTCTTGGGCTATAATAAATGGATTCCATTATAATAGTTATATAATTAATTACCAGCCCCTAACATTATTTTACTTTTCATTGCAGATTTTACTAGAAAACTAGCTAAATCTCTGACAGATTTATTTGGTATAGAATTTAATGCATGAATCAATTTTACATCTGCGAGATGCCTTTGTTGTAAATCTTTACTTTTATACGCAACATCATGAACATGACACGCTTTATCAATCTTATTTACTGGATGCTCTCCTGATCTTGGTTGATCTTGATCATCAAGTCGGATATCAAGTCGAGTTCCAGGACCGCAATAATTATATCCTGGTAAGTGTTTCTCACCGGGGTATTTAGCCCACGGAGTTCCTGGTAATTTTCCTAATAAAGCGGCTATATCTCCACCTGTCTTTGTTTTAACAAATTTGTATTTCTTCGTGCCACATTTTACACATTTGCCCGTCAGAGCACGTCGTTTATTTTTTGTTGTTATTGTAGTTAGTTCAGCAGTGGGTGTAGATGCTCTACATCGAACACAATATAGACTCATACTATTTATTATATGGATATAATTGACTTTTCGGCGACACGAAAACAGGAGCCAGTGAAGCATCACCCAGCATTACCAAATTCGATAAGGATGATTATAATAGGTCCATCTGGATCGGGTAAAACACAACTATTATTAAATTTAATAATGAGATGGTTGAGATGGGACAAGCTGTATTTAGTAGCACCATCCGTAGATGATCAACACTGTTACGAAGTACTTAAAGATTTTAATGAAAATGCAAAATTGCTGAATGAAAACGGTAATGATGTGGTTGATTTTATTACCGATATTGATGAGGCTCCATCTGTAGATGACCTAGATGGATTTATTAATAATTTAGTGGTGTACGATGACGTTATGTTGGACAGACAAACAAATCCAGCTAGAATATTTTCTCGAGGTAGACACAAGAATACAGATGTTATATACGTCACACAACGATATACACAAATACCTAAAGTGATCAGAGACAACTGCAATATTTTAGTAATGTTTAATGGAGTAGATAATTATACTTTACAGAATATTTATTATACTTGGTGTTCAGAGGATATGGACATGATGAAGTTCAGAAACTTTTTTGCTCAAGCACAAGCTGTTCCGTTTGGATTTATTACAATAAATCTACACGATCCAAGATCCAGATATCGTATAGGTCTGGATAAAATCTTTGGTTAATCTGATATATATGTGAGCAGCAGGAAGGGTGAATGACAAAAATTAAGCGACCCACAGAGTAAACTAAACGCACTATAACATAAAAAACAAAAAAGTCAAAACTAAAATAACAAAAATGAGCTAACCCAAACGATTTATTATTCGTTTTGCAAACTATACGGTAATAATAAAAGTTAGGAGGTTCGGTTTAGCGTTATTGACCTTTTTTTTCAGCCTCTGTAGGAACCTTTATTTTATGAAAAACTTGCTCGAAACCAATTTGTAGGGTTCACCCTGCCTGCTGCTACACGACTCAAATGCCTAACACAACTAATTAATCCTATATCAAATTACTACACATGTATTCCTATCCATATCCTAAACCATTCAGTTTATATAAACTCGTATTTCTTCAATCAGGTCAGTGTGATAAGGAATAAGTATTCAAATGTATGTGAAAATATTTGAATCGGGAATAAGTAACTGGTTACTTATTCCTTACTGAATCGGGAATAAGGAATAGGGAATAAGTAACCAACTTGATTTCAGTAGTAGATTTAAGGACTTGCAAGCAGCCACTTACAGCTTGCATCAACGAAGAACAGAAAATTCATGACTAGAATTAGGAATGTAGCACTTGCAAGCAGCCATTTACAATAATGCAGAAGGAAAGGAGCACTTGCAAACTGCCATGTACAATTTGCATCAATGAAGAATACAATATACATGGATATAATTATGAAAGTAGATCTTGCAAGCAGCCATTTACAATAATGCATCAAGGAAGATTAGAAAACACACGCATATAATTATGGCGGTAGTCCCCCTCCATAAACAACAACATTCAAGAGGCAACCAATGCCATGATGGTCAGAACCATCGTTTATGCCAACTTGTTCAGGATAGCAGTGTCGTAGCAATTCAGATAAGAACAACCCCAGAAGACAAAGAAGGAAGAGATTAGATTTAACCCATCAGTACCAGTATATGTTGAAATAAGGAGACAAATTAGCACGATGGATGCGGTTCCGATAGCGCAGGCGTCGAAAGAAGCCTAAGGTCACGAAGGTAATTAAACGGCACTTGTGGTAGAGGGGATCGCGGTGGGATTTAAGCCATCTGTTTATTTTTTTCCGCTGAGAGTTTGCACATGAAGCTAGGATATTTGATTTATGAGCAAGAGAAAGGCATTTGTGTGTTCCTTAGTACTTTCAAGACTGGACTATTGTAATTAACGTCTTTCTGATTCGTCTCTGTATCTACTACAAAAACGATAAAAAGTTCAAAACACGGATGCTCGGATCATTCTTAGAGTGCGATTGCCGCCCCTTCTCTGTAACATCCACTGGTTATCCGTTTTATCTGGAATCAAACGCAAAACTGTTTACTTTGCAACATTTTGTTGAGTGGTTCCAGTCCAGTTTAGCTCTCCGACCTCGCTGATGTGTACACCCCATTGCGGTCCTCTTCCTACACTCGTGTTCATTGTTTCTACTGTTAAAACGAAGTGAAATGGACAACGTTCTTTATCGTATCTGGGCCGAGGTACATGGAGGGAGTTGCTCTTAGCTCTTAAATACAAGGATACTGTGATCTCGTTAAAGAGTGTTCTTAAAACAAGCCTATTGTGACTACAAGAATATACTTAAAGTCTTAATAATGTTTACTTGCTTAATGATTGTCAGCATATTTTAATTTTGTAATGTCATGGTGTTTTTTGTAATTTTGTCGTTACACATGTTTTTGTGTGCTATCTAATATTGTAAAGCGCTTAGAGTTGCTAAAGATTAGTCTATGTGCAAAGTCATTATTATTGTTATTGTTATTATTATTATTATTATTATTATTATTATTATTATTATCGTTTGACCACTTGTGTACATCATGCGGCGTGAATATGGTTTATATTAGCGAAATCAAAGATTCAAGAAAAACACAAATAGTTAGGCATATTACATTTCAGTCCAGACTTTGAGTTGGATTATGAGACTTTACATAACGTCCAGAAAAACCATCGAGAACAACAACTTAGTTACGCCTGAGTCCTCACAGTGGTACTGCAGAGATCGCACACAACCTTGGGAAAACACCTACAAATGTCGCGATATGGATATTTCCTTCTGATTATTAAACAGATAGCCATTTTCTTGATTGTTTTAGAGTCATTGATATTTTGAACCTTTCGATGATATAATACGAGAAAGGTAAGTAGCTAGAGAAAGACGTAATTTTCATGTGGTTACCGAAACGGTCATATCTGAGAACAAATGCATGAGTACTCAAGCGGTTTTCGGCTCAGACAAATACACAACAAACAGCACAAAATCTAATTGTATGAGAGAACATCATTTAACATTATGTTAATCAGGAGTTTAAATGCGCTGTCACTTGCAGAGAAAATACAAAATTATTATTTTCCTATTGCAAACCCAGTCCACAAAACTACTACTACTTGCTTGTGAAGTAAATATCGGTTCTTGCACAACATAACATAACGATTTGCAAATAAAGGGTACAGATGAGGCATGTAGAAGACGATATTCTCTTCGCATTTGGGAAATTATCTAATAGTACATCACTAATTTTGCAATCGTTGAAGTAGATTTTATGGCCCAGAGGGTTTTCATTGTCTAATTTGACATTTCTATTACAGTCAGGTATTGTTTAACCAGCTGTAAAAATTATTCTACTTGAAATTGGATTAATACATAATAAGTAATCTAAGTAAGTAAACCCGGTTAAAAGAGCACTTTGCCATATTCAAGGAGCTCTACACCCAATGTCAATGTAAACTACAAATTAGATACAACCTAAATATCATAGTGATACTACAAGTATCAGAAGCAAGGTTGAAAATAAATGTACCAATTTATAAACCAATATATTATTTTAAGTCTGCAACCAACTCTCAGCAGGGAAAATACAAATTTATTGGTTTTGTTACCTAATTGCAAGTTGTATACCCAGACCACAAGAGGCTTACTACTCACTTCTCAAGTGAATGTTGGTTCTTGCACAACATAACATACAAATTTGTAACTGAAGGTCACAGAATAGGCATGTAGGCGATGATACTCTCTGTATTTGGGAAATTATCTAAGATCACAGTGTTAATTTTGTAATCGCTGAAGTAGATTTTATCGCCCAGAACGTTTTCATTGTGTGATCTGACACGTTAATGTCATTTTTCTGGTATTGTTTACCCAACTGTATACATTATGGAGTTTGAAACTGGGTTGATACGTAATAAGTAACATAACTAAGTAAATCCGGTAAATAGGGCACATTGCCATATTCAGGGCGCTCTAACCTAACATCAATGAAAAGTACAAATCAGTTCCAACCAAATCCTCACATTGATAATACAACTATCAGAAGCAAATTTGAAAATAAATGGATTAAAGTTATAAACGCATATTTCTTTTTTAGCAAAAATTCAACTCTCAACTATTATGTTTATTGTGTATCTATTATGATATTTTAAATGATTGAAAATATTTAATAATTTATCGTTGGAGACAAGGTTAGCAATTGATGAAATTTTCCTTTTTATGTAGGTTACCAATATGGTAATGTTTTTCAGTGGCAGTCTGACAAACATTT
Organism: Megalonaias nervosa; assembly: GCA_016617855.1. Taxonomy (NCBI): domain Eukaryota; kingdom Metazoa; phylum Mollusca; class Bivalvia; order Unionida; family Unionidae; genus Megalonaias; species Megalonaias nervosa. Next base: position 24,689 of record JAECUM010035662.1, read on the forward strand.
TCATTGTAGGTTTTAACAAACCAGTGATGTTATACAATTATGTGCTCTACACTGATGATAATTAAAGGCCCAGAACATGAATAGAAAAAGCTTAAAACTATCTCGATTTTTTCCATGGAGTCAGACGTTTCAATGATATAACTCGTTCTATAAAAAGGTGCATTAAACTCACATTTATTCCATAGATGCTCGAAAATTAAATTTGGGTTGCAAAGATAATATGGAAGAGAAAAATAAAATTGTCTTGAAAAATACAATGTTGTTAGGACAGCCTTAAATGCCAACCTCATGCTGCTTTTAACTAATTATATAAAAGTGGAAACAGTCAAATTAATTTGTACTTATATTTCCATTTTGTCAACATTAGTGTTAATATTATTTTTCATCACAAGCTTCCAAACCTAGTGAATGCTAAATTCCATCTTGTATTAATTAATTTTTGCCATTATGTACGTTGTTTTAAGATATGTGTTACAAACGAAAGCTATTGCTTTTCAAGTCCTATTGCATGAATTTGTGTTGAAATTCTGATTGGGGAAATTTTTCACGTACTACTGAGGAGGTTGAATGTCTGTTTCAGCAATTGTTTTAAACTTTAAATGGGTTTTGATAGTCACCAAAGTGCATCAGATATATTTGTGAATAACAATGTTAAGAGCGTATGCGTTTCGCTTAGGAAGAGGGTATGCTCATTTAGAAATAAAATCATTGTTTGTAATCTTTTGATAAGTGCTTCACTTTGCATGCTGCCGTGATTCTCCAAAAATTGATCTTCATTTTTATTATTTCGTGCGTGGTTGTGTGTGATATCTTGCGTGTAGTTGATGATAATTGTCTATTGATTAAAGTATGAAATAAGATATTATATAACTATATAGCTATAACTATAATAATAATAATAATAATAATAATAATAATAATAATAATCGGCTGCGATTTAATTTTTCAATGTTCAAATGGAATAAGCGTATTGATATCTCTAATCAGAGACTACTAATGAAGAGAAGAACTGATGAAAATGAAATGCCCGAATCTCAAGTATTTGGAACTTGGAGCTTTAATCCGATTCTACCAATTGAAATTAAATGTGGACTTACTGGCCAGGTGTTAGTCGAACAATAACTATTTGAGTGGGGAAAGCCCAAATAACAACAAGAAGAAGACCTCAAAAGCATTCGACCGGTGCAGGAACCGGGTAGTGTCTTTAGATAACGACAGGCCAGGATGAAGATGAGAACTGCTTCCAGGATCTTCTTCATACTAGTATGTCACTGTAAGTACAAAATTACTGAAATTAAAACACTTTATAACTTTTGCCGAAAGTGTCCTTGATGCCGTATCGTTTGTTTTTTTCAAATCAATAAAAGTTAACTGACCAGGAATATTATATTTTTCTGAAGAATGATTAAATCTTATATTATTCTGAAATGAGCATCTTTGTATCTGCTTTTAGTGAATCCACTTTGCGATTCTGATATTACTGAGTCCAACACCAGTTTTACCTTTTTCTTTATACGCCTTAATGCTGATTGATAGTCTACATTGAATTTGTTTGTAGGACGCCATTTCTTGGTCTATATACATTTGGTAAGCAATAAATATGATATTATGTCTGACTTATTAAACGTTGTTCTTAATCATAGGTTTCTTTAATTAATCTGATGGTTAAATATCTTAAGTAAATTTCAAACATTAAAAAAAAATTCTACTGCAAACCCATTTGATCCTGAAGATTTACCATATTTCATCGCTTTGATTAAATTAAGTATTTGAGTTAGCTGTATTTCTCCTTTCAAAGAATCCGATTGTTGTTTAGCTAGTTTTACGAAATGACATTTTCTTAGCAGATTGTCCAAATAAACGTTGAATCGATTTATTGATTCTTTGTAGAGATTACTGTACAAATTTCTAATTTCAATGCGTTTGTTCTGATAGAATATCCTCTAAAGTATTTGTTCTAATAATCCCTTTGTTTATAAAATTTCTTTTCCCTATGGCACATATATATTTGGATGGGTTCTCGAAGTCTTCAATCTATGGGGCACTGCTAATAACCGCATAACCTTATTGTTTATTCTCTCTTATATGATTTCTTTCTTTTACGTTCCTTTCTATAGTGCATGTACGTAAGTACCTTTACAGATTGCTGTTCAAATTTGTAATTTTAATCAGAAATTGCTTTTGATCTGATACAATTTCCTCTGAAGTAGTTATTCTATCAATCGCTTTTTGTAATAACATTTCTTTTCCCGAAGGCAGACACACACGCATAATCTTGTCGTTTATCCTTTCTTACATTTTGTGAGATTATATCTTTCTTTTACTTTATTTTCTCAAATTATGTATTTAAGTCCTTTTCTAATCAATCAATTTCGTTAACTGGATTCTTTTTTTCCATATTATCCTTTTCCTTTTATATTATATGTAGGAAATGAAATAGTTGTGCCCCGTTATTGCATTAAAACATTTCTATAAATAGACGATTATCAACAGTATACCAGATATCTGGTAGACTTAGGTCATTTAATTCATCATTATTTATAACAGGTAGTGTGTGTTAGTTGTTTTTATTTTGTTATTTGAATCTTTCACTTTCGTAGCATACTCATTATCCTTTAAAAGAATTTCGTTAAATTTCCAGAATTCTTATCCGTGCGTAAAGTTATTAAGTTCTAGTTTAAGAGTGGCGATCGACTAATTGGACCTGTAACTTGATGTAATTTTTATTTTATTTATAAATTTTATTAGACGTTCAGGAAAAAGAAACGTAAACTACAAAATTCGTAATGCCGATGACACAACCTAAGAGGTACGGTAATGGAAGCTTGATTTCGGGGTCATATACACCATTTTGTGCGTTTTGTACATGCATATTTTACACGACCAAATATATAATGTTTGGAATGCATATGTGTAAGTTTTTTCAAGCAGAACAGTACAACATTGCTCGCGCGAAAGCATGGATACAACTTTTTATAATCATTGTTTTGTAGATATTTATTTAATTAGTTTTTATATTACTGGGCATGTTTTAGAAGGGGTTTACTGGTGCTATCCGGATATATAGATGAATACATGAACCATTTGGTCAAGAGGCTTGACGCTTGTTAAGAACTGTTAGTCGTTTGTTTTTGTCAACCATATATTTATGGAGTTTCAGTGATGTTTACAATCAACGTCTGTGTCTTGCAATCGGAAAAAAAATATTGTCTTTTACACTTTGTCAGTGGAAATGTGTCAGCCTTGTTTCTTATTTATCTTATCTTTTCGTTATTTTATATTTGTTTTACTGCCCATTTAACTGTTGGAAATTGAGTTTCATGTCTTTTTTTTTTTCCATTGCGCATATTGGCTCTAAATAAATCAACGTATCGAAATGCAATAGTTATTTTCAAGAATGATCTTTTACAATTAATTTACAAAGTATGTCAGAATGGTCCTTTCCAAAACTCTAATGATGGACAATATAATTAACATAGCATGTGCAGTTTTTGGGAGACTGAGAATTGAGAATGACCAATGTCTTTAATTTTATGACAGGGGAGAATGTCCGCGAAGTTTAAACATTGTTTTAATTATCTGTTTGTTTTCCCCCTGCTCTGTATTGTGGGCGTTTAGAAAATAAACATAATGTTTAATTAAAGAACACAAAAAAGAAAATATTGTTGACTGGGACGTACTTCTTTTGATTCCCGTTGCCAGATTACTACTGTTTCTGTACCTGAGCCTGGATTGGACTTTAAAACAGGCATACACTCACCTCGTAAGGCATGACACCTTGTTACCGGTTTCTCGCCATTATGAACATTTTAAGAGATTTTAGTAATGGATCAATGTATTCAGTCGTTTTGAAGTATGCTAGAGTTTCGCCATAAACAGTGCATTTGTCCCTTTAATATATGCGCAAGTCATCGCTGGTTTTCTTACATCCAATCTGTTATAAATTGTTTTTAATGATCAATCGTATATAAGAGCAAACACTTATAATATTGAATCATAAGGGTTAAAACTCCTTACTTGTTCGGACTGCATGTATGGTGTATGTATTTTTACTCCCATTTGTTGGTCATTGTATTTGTTTTCCCCCGTTCTTTTCTTGTTGTGTCTTGTAGATAGTTTTGTTATGTCCTTATTTTGTAAGCCTCCTATGCAAGTCCATGCAGAGCTTCTTCACCCCGTGCTTAAGGGACATAACTCTCTTTTATTTTTCTATTATATCTAAATTTATTACCTATTTGGTTTAGACTTACTTTAGTAAATGCAGACAACTATTGTTATTTTAGAAATTATATGACAACGCATTGTTATTTTAATACTGATTGCAGTGGATGTCTTGTTAACAGATTATTCACTTTATGAAATCTAGCTCTATATTACTCATTTCCGGTATGGACTGACCAAATGTGCGCATTATTACGCATGAAAATATTATCAATTAACGGACAATAAATAAGCAAACAAACAGCAACGTATACCAGATATGATCATTGGGGTTTTGGACTGATTATAAGAAATCTCCGATCTGGTTATTTGCGCACTTGTGCACATCTGTGTCGTTCAACACCCCACGTCCTAAATAGCTAGTGAAAACAGACATTATTATTTAGGACTCCTCACAATGAGTGAACAATTACTGCATATATGCTTGTGATGAAATGTATTGTGATGAAACTAGAGAATATGCTATTTGTTGTTGCGTCTTGTTTATAGCGTTGCTAGATTGTAATGATTATTTGTTGCTTATGGGAAGTCGATACTGGGAAAGTTTTTCCCAAACCGAGTAATTAGACGATTCTACGTGCGGACGTCATAATGAACAACATTCACGAGATTTTATGGTAGCTAGGATTATTTTCTTATCATAATGAATTTTCAGGATATTCTAACGTGTACGAGTTTAGTAATTTGAGATAGAATTAGTTAGATTAGATGTTGAGGTTAGCATTTCTTTGGTGCGTGGCGTGAATTAACATTATTCAGCTTAGAAAGATTTACTGATGGGTTATACAAATGTGAAACAAAGAATATCATGCAAGTTTGAAATCAGTTTGGCTATTTTGTGGACATTAGTGATTACACAAAATATGATTTTAGCATTTGCTGATTCATGAACCACAATGTTAATAAAGATTGTATGAGTATAAAAGAAGTTGCATATTATCGCTTTGGGTGCTATGTATTTGAATCTGATACTACTGGTATGAATCAATCACTTTGTACAAATAACACAGTGCTAAGTCTGACCCCCCCGCCCCCAGATGACTTATGCCGTACACGCAAATCATTTTCCTACACAGAATCAAAGACATAAAAAACATGAATAGAGTAATTACCTGAGGTATTTATCCTTTGGTCGTTTGTTTACTATCAACATACAAATATTATCATCTCAGTCTATACGATTTCTCAAAGTATTTATTGCTAAGATACATTAAAATACCAATTCATTCAACTCCTGTGATCATTATATTAAATATTTCATATTCGCTGCATCAATTAGTTACTCTTATCTTTGTTTCAGATTTCATCAAGGGCTCGTATAGTGTTTGCTACGGCGATCTCGGATGCTTCGAAAGCGAGAAACCCTTCGACAACGCTTTATATCATTTGCCTCAGTCACCTTCTGAAATAGGTGTCAGATACATGCTCTTCACCCGTCAAAATCCAGGCAGTCCTCAGATTCTGAAAGCAAATGAGGATGCCGTTCTGATATCCAATTTCAATAGAAGCACACGTACCAAATTTATAATTCACGGTTACAAACACAGCAACTCGGCTGCATGGGACATCAAAATGAAGGATAAAATCCTTAAACGGGCAAGCTAGTGTTGTCTGTCTGCATGTCTGTCCGTCTGTCTGCATATCTGTCGGTCCGAAGGTCGGTCGGGACACCTGTTTGTCGGTCCGAACGTCGGTCTGGACGCCTGTTTGTACGTCGTGTCTGTCTGTCCGTCTGAACGTCTGTCGGTACGTCTATCCGTACGTCGTGTCTGTCTGTCTGTCTGTCCGAACGTCAGTCTGTACGACTGTTCGTACGTCGTGTCTGTCCGAAGGTCTGTCGGGCAACTGTTGCCGTTATTTTCGAGCGGGACGGATTCATGCCTGGAACGAATTTTACTTCTTTAACCCGTTTGATTCTTTTATACATATATCCATCGCAACGATACCTTTGCAGATTTTTATATACGTGAATAAGAGTTGATTAATAAAAAGATAAAAGCTTCCCTTTTGCTCTCTTCAGTTAAAGCCTTAAAATAAAATTACCCTTCGGCAGATTTCACTGGTTCAGTCATTTATGGTTCTTTGGGTTCAAGGACGGAGAAATCAAGCCAAAGAGGAACTGCTGCTTGTGTTCAAGTTTCCATAAGGAAACTTAATGTTTCTAAACAAATATGTTTACAAAAGTTAGAAAATAAGGTATATGGAGAGAGTTTGTGAACGCAGAAAGAAAGCAAAATCAAATGTTAGTCTGAAAATGATTTCACCAAACAGCAAAATCGTTCGACTTAGCTACCGGGTTCTATACTTTCATTGGCGGCTGTAAGGCAGCTTTTCCCAAATGCAAAAATTTTCTTCGGCATATCAAACATCAAAACATTTCTCCTCGAAAGAATACTCCTGAAAATCATGTAGCCAGTAAAAGTTTGCTTTCGACATATTGCTAATCATTTTTATCGTTACAACATAGTGTATTTGTCTATATAGGTCATATGTGGCGGGATACAAGTTTTCAGGTATTTGAAGTCCCCACTAGACAGAGTAGAATAAATGGCCTACACTGTATCCCGACGTGGGAAAAAGTAAACAGCTGAATATTTATGAATCCAAAGCATGTTATGAAATAGAATGGATTTATTGCCGTTACAGATTACTAATTTTGTATCGGGGAAAGCGAATGGTTCTATGCATTCCACCATGTCCTCAGGCGGCAACGTGATGCACAATAATTGAAGATACAACTTTCTGAACTATACTAAATATATCTTTAATACGGTAGAATGACGAATACTTATTTCAGTAATAGTTTAGTTCTTTTTTCAACACAGCTGGATAAATCTGAAGTCTCAGAACACTGGAAAGTATTTTGCTTTAGGCTCGAGTCTAAACTAGGTTTTTGTTTTGTGCAGGGTTATATTAGTTCTGGTTCTGAAGCACGCAATATGTTGGCCTATACTTATCATTGCCATCCAATATTTCTGCCAGAATCAAGGTTGTTAGATTCTCAAATATTATCAGTGAGAAGTTTCTATAAAAGTGCTAATATACGAAATCTGTCAATATTCAATCAGGAAGATGTGAACGTCATTCTTGTGAACTGGGTTAAGGGTGCAAGGGTAATGAACTACGCTCAAGTTGCGGCAAACACACGTGTGGTTCGGGCGCTACTGTCTGTATTCATGCAAACTCTTATCAGGGTTGCACATAAAGGCTATTCTAAGAGAATGCATCTTATTGGACACAGTCTGGGGGCACATGTCGCTGGATATGCTGGAGAGAGAATCCCGGGAACTGGAAGAATTACGGGTTGGTTTCATACTATCTGCTGAAGCTTTGTTTTAATTCTACTTTTGAATGATTTCTTGTAATTGAGATTCACGACTGAAATCCATAATATGATTGATATTTTAATCAATAAATGATTTTATTTATATACATGAACAATGCTTACAACATGACCCGGATATTTCCCCCAAAGCGCCAAGTTTTCTGACAATATTCTACCTTATTTTACAATTTCATTTTGATATTGCAATATAAATGTGCTTCTTATATAACAAAATGACTTTTGCAACATTTGCACCCTCCGCGAGGGAGAGTTACCATCATAAAGTGTATAGTTAAATTATGTTGTCAAAGAAATCAAATATTTTAGTAGACATCACACTTTTGATCATTAACACGAGTCGATAATCAATCTGAAGTCCAAAAGGTTTGAAATGGACCTAACACGTTCCTAATCACAAAATAAAGATCTCATTTGTAGGCTTGGACCCTGCTGGACCGTTGTTTGAGGGTACAGATCCAATGGTTCGACTCGATCCGACTGACGCCGATTTTGTTGACGTCATTCATACGGATGGAACATGTAATCTTTTGAATTTCTATATTTGGTTACACATTATATACTGACTGCATTTACGTCAGGATCCTAATCACATTAAGTGAACTATAAAAATTGATTATAATAGCCGTATTAGAAATGAATATGATATCAATGGAATGGGCCTTGCTCCTGATTTCTTAATTTATTCATGTGTTTCTGAAATCTTCATGATTTAGATAATGATTTACTAGCAACCCACCCATCTCGTTTTCTTTATTTGAATATTCAGGCTTCGGCATGAAATCTTCTATTGGTCACGTGGATTTCTACCCAAATGGTGGACAAAATCAACCTGGATGCCAGGCACCGATCTCAGAGTTATTTTGCAAACTCATCATTGGTAAAATTAAAGGTAAGAATTTCTCCTGTACAAGATTCTAAATGTTAACGAAAGATTTCTCCTGTTATCCATCATATGTTCTTTGAGTGTCTTTCTCCATTTTATATATTGAATGACAGACGAGACGTTGAAAGTCAACTTTAAAATCTATGTCTCACCTCCGAATAGAAATAAAAACTGCTATTACAACTCAAGTCAACATTAAACCTGCTTGGCTTTTAGCATTTCTAACCCCTGGTCCTACTGTCCTTGTTATAATTGTTTCCTCAAAGTGACATGAGAGGAATGTCCAGAATTACCGGCCTTTTACCGTATTGGCTTAGAAGCAGACTCGTTGTCTTTCTACAACTTTCCTTATATATTTAGATGATAAGAATTGATGTAATTTCCTGCCTTGGTTTCGGTTGCGACTGCTTAACAATACGTATTTCTCCAGTGTACATACATCATGACGAATTGAGAACAAATAATTACAGGTTAGGTTCATGAGGTAAATTGTTTAGCTTAAGCAGGTTAATGCATGAGCGCTGCACCAAGGGACTAAATCCTGTTTCCATGCTTGGATTATTATTGCTTAACATATGTAAGAAGTAGATGAAAGATGAAAGTAAGAAGTTTTGATTGTTGTGTGTTGATAACGACGCAGCGACATTGATGCAGGCTAAGCAATAACCTTTCGCCTTTTATAATTATTTATTAAACGTACGCTTGGTGAGAGTATATACAATTCGCGGCATTTTACCAAAATTACGTATATGTTAGCACTGTTAGTAAAGGGCAATAGAATATGTTGCTATGCATTTGTTTGTCACTGAAGTGCGGTGAAAATTTTGCACAAGACTGATTTACTTCATATTTATTAGGTTTCATGAAAATTTAAATGAACCTCATGATTGCGCAGATAAGATCTGGTTCCCTCACAGATATTTATTTGAAAAATAGAACATTATTTAGATACTTTAAATATTAAAAAATATGTATGCTATTAACATCTGTCATGGATGATTTTAACTGGCTAAATTATTCATGTACGGTGAATCATTTGTTATTTTGTTTTCAGAAATGGAGAAGAATATCGCATGCAGTCATATGAGAGCCCTGTCGCTGTTTACAGAATCTATTAACTCCAAATGTTGGTTCTTGTCATTCCCGAGTGAAGATTCCGTCACGTGTGATAGTGTATGTTCTGTAATGGGTTATGATGCGCCTAGTGGAGACCCCAGGGGAGACCGCTTCCTTCATACGGAATCTTATGAACCGTTTTGTAGTGAGTATTGTAAAAAGATAACAGGGTTGGATTTCGGATTTATAAGAGACCACTTTTGATGGTGATACAAATAGAATATTTATTGATGAATGACGTGAATGAGAAAAGAATTATGATTAATACGTGCGTATATAAAATCGAAATATTGGACAAATTAACACAATCCGCACGAACCTAATAATGCAACAAATATAAATATAAATAAATGACCTTATACAGTGAAAGGAGAAAGGTGAACGATTCACAGTAATTTGACAAGACGAAAAGAATGATGCGTTTTACTCAAAATAGTAAAAAGTGATGTACTTTACTTATATAGTAAAGTGTATTCACTCCAATAGTGAAAAATGAGGTACTTTACTCAAATAGCAAAATGATGAAAACAAAAGGGACAGATATACACAATATCTTTACAGTCCCAGAACACTGGGTATAAGAAAACCCCAAATTAGCCCACGGCTAAAAGATTACATGCATGGAGTAACACAAGACACTCCATCACTAGCACACTTGGCTACAAGTCACATTGGTCAATCAAGCAGTCAGTAGTTCAGGTAGTCACAGACCACCATTCAATTCCTTGGTCAATCAAGCAATCAGGGCCTCCAATTCGGTCAGCAACGCCTGATCACCTGATACTCGACCAGCAGCACTATTCA
>JAECUM010035663.1:0-23169 GCA_016617855.1 Megalonaias nervosa
GTCTCCGAAGACGAGATATGTGCGGCAGACCTCCTTAACATGAGAGATTACGGAGCGCATATCGATCATTTCTATTATCTTATAACGGTCATCGATATCTTCAGCAAATACGCCTGGGTTGTGCCGCTGTAAAACAAAAAAGGAAAGTCCATCGTGGAGGCGCTTGATAGCGTTATAGGTACTCATAAACCTCATAAACTCTTGGTAGATCATGGAAGTGAATTTTATAACAAAACCGTCTCGGACTGGTTTCAAAATGATAACATTGACCTGTACACTGACCTACACAACAATCAAAGCCCCTTCCCCCCGCTCAAGGCCTTTGTCGTCAAGCGGTTTAACCGGACTCTCACAAACCGCATGTGGAAGAGATTCACCAGCGATAACACTCACCGATACTTCGATTTCTTACCAGACCTCGTTGACTAATACAATCACACGCGGCATCAGAGCATCCACATGACACCTACGGAAGATTCTTCAGCTGACCAAAAACAACAGGTAAGAGAGGCCTTATTTTTAAATCCAAATTCAAGGTTGGGGATCACGTCAGAATCATCAGCTAATAAGCCACGTTCGTCAAAAGCATACACATCCAACACATCCCAAGGGTCGTTTTACGAGCAGGAATAACAAAATCTAGACAGGACATCTTCAGAGTCGAAAATGTCCTATCTACCCGAATAAAAACATCGCTCGTCAAATGACTTGGTTATCCTGAACGATTCAACTCCTGGATCCCAACAGCGTCTCTGGAGAAGATAACGCCTCTGAAATAATCTTATCATACGTTTCATCTAGACATTTTCCAGAGAGAGACTTACATTTCGATGCATTCTCGTGAGGAGCCATCTCAGATACACGTACTCAGATTGTATGAATTTCTCATGACCTACCATCTGAACTCGAGTTACCTTATTCAGCCAATAGTAAAACTCAATTCGCCGAGACTCTGACAGATGAAAACTCTTCAGCTTATTCCTGATGTAGTATTGCTGATTGTACTGCTGCACCGGACGCTGATGACTATGACTACGCTTCACCCACTCCTCGTTCTCTTCTTCTTCACCCTCCTGACAATACATCATCTCAGGCACATAACTCTGATCCTTATTCGTATATGCTATCAACTCCTTCACACGCTTCAACCGCTTCACTTAATTCAGGCACAGGATTGCGAAAACCAGTATCATAACCACTTTTAAAAGGCCAGATCGGAAAATCCATCTTCGCTATACTAAAGCACATTTCTAATACATAAAAAGTGAGTAGATAAAAGAGGACCAGAACCGCAGTAGTATAGATCCATGGGGACTCTTTTATTATTAGTGGCCCAGAACCCTCATTTTTTACTTCAAAAGAAAAGTAAGCCAGAACACAAAGTGGCTTAGTACCCCCGCACCTCAGTAATATAGATCCATGGGGGATTTCTCTATGCCACTCTTTGATCACGTAGTGACAAGAGTGACCCAGAATCCCTATTTCTCACTACTACTTATGAAAATAAAGAGCAGTGTAGGTTATCTGTATACCCTCCCCAATGGACATACACATTTATTATTTATAATAAGGATTACCAATGGCAAAAAAATCAAGGGAATACCATTTCTTTACATTTTGAACCCTGCGAAACTCAGTAACTGAACCACACAAAGATCTCACAGAGCCACGCGAGAAGTCTGGTTGAACTCGTACATCCTAATATCGATAGTATTTGGAAGTGTGCAAGAGTACCAAGCCAAACAGGGACATGATGATTACATTATAACTTCATTCCACTGTTCAAGCGTTTCCTATGAGGTAAAGTATCTCTGTGAAGAAAAGTTTAAGTTTAAATATGAAGAGGTGTATCTACCTATTAATGTTTCCATCTGTCTATGCGATGTAGCCTACGAGAGAAAAGCTGTCTTCTCCAGAGGTACTGATAGAAGAAGAAGAGGAAGATGAGGAGATGATGATGATGATGATGATGATGATGATGATGATGATGATGATGATGATGATGATGATGATTCGAACGTCAATGTAGTTAATAATGCATACGTGTTCATGCCGCCAGTGGAGTAGGATAGTTTATCTGCTGCAAAGAAGGATTGACTAGCTTCGGCGAAATATTCCAGGTCATTAGCCATTGAGTAGGCACTGTTCTGCCACTTGGAGTAAGCCTTAGCATGGGCGTATGCTGAAGTTATCTTGAGAAAATGAGAGAAAAAGAACAAAATATATAATTATACAAAAGTAAAATTGACACATAGAGGCAATAATAATAAAACTTGTTATTCTAAATCGATCTTAGAATGGCTTATGATTACATGCTTTATTCAGATGAACCAAATTCTCACTTTATTCATAGCATATTTAAGGCCTGATAAAAGCAAATATGTGCGGAACATGAAATTTTCGAGAGATAATAATGGATGCTGTGTAAAAGATCCAAACATGCGGTTAGTAGATACCGTAAAAATAAATTCATCTCCATCACCTTTTGCTGTTATAGAGGTAACATTATTTATTTTGGGGTTTACTATTATAAAGTCACTTTCATCCTCGAAATTACAACATCTGATTTTCACTGTATACTAGAATAATTTGCTCAGGCGGGTATCTCGCAATCCAACATTTGGCCATTCATAACTCTATCGTTATATTTTGATTATGGAGGTATGGACTTTAAGAAGTTACTTTCAGATTCAAAGCTTCTTGTAGGCTAAAACATTCAAGAGTCAAGATTTATTTTTCAACTCAAGACCTACACCGAGGTATGTGAATAAAAAAGTGTATAGCAACCTTTAGAAAAAAAAGTCAATTGAAGTGAAGAAATAATGAATATTTGCACAGTGGAATACGTTATCAAGAAGGGAGAGGGTGATGGTTTGGGAAATCTATTCTGAAAAGTATGCTAAAAAGCTTAAAGGAAAAAGAGTCATTAAATACAGGTTACTGAAGAAATTTTGATGTCTATGCTTTTGATTTTTAAATGTAAAAAGTCCAAGCATATCGTCACCTTTTTCATAACACTAATCAATAAAAAAATCGGTAAGAAAATCATCACATATACCGCCAATGTCAACATCAATGCCGTTCGGCCAAAGGAAAAACACCAAATAACATCGCCACCATATATGGACTACTTTGATTAAAACCTGAGAGGTCATGTTCTTCACGCCGAGAAAGGCCTAAGATGTTTTTGACTTGCACAAGTTTTCCAAAGAAAGCTTGCCTACTCTAAGCATTTATTTAAATGGTTTTCACGTTGGATTGGTAATCAGTCGTTTTTTTTTTAGCATTAACTTAAAATGTTTTCTCGATGGACTGGCAATCAGTCTTTTGTTTTCTAGCATTTATGTCTTCATGTTGGACTGGCAATCAGTCTTTGTTTCCTAGACTTTATGTAAATAGTTTGCACGTTGGTCTGGCATTCGGTCGTTATTTCCTCCATAAGGAGAGATAGGTATTCAAAAATCAAAAGAAAAAGAACAAAAGGAAATATAACTATTTGCATTGCTGATTACAGTAAACAGTCCAGAAACTGAATGTTACTTCTTATTATTTATATTTAATTTGTATTGTTTGTTATTTTTTTTCTCCATGAGTATATCTTATTCATAATTGTATCTTGGATTTGACCTCATCCAAAATTAAGTTCATTGTGTACCTGACCAGTAACTTTATGTTTGTAAACAATTAATACATGGTTAATATTTCACTATGAGTGTAGGTTAAATATTAGGATCATTATCATTTGAGGTAATCATGTTTATTTGGGTCTTGGTCTAGGATATTTTTATTCACCTGTTGTACCTGATGTTTACCACATTCTTTATTATAATTTTAGTAGCAGATTTTATCTTGTTGACAACCCAAAATGTTCTAGAATGGAAAATTCCATTTAGTGTATTTCCAGAAATGTAGGTCAAATATAGGGGCTTATAATCCTTTTTACCTGAAACAAATTATTTATTTGCCTATAATATCAGAAGCTGAATCATTTGTATTGTTAGCATATCATCACATTTCGGGCCATTCAAGATTACATGCACATCAACACCTTCAGCACCGGAGCTTATTTCGAACACCACTAGAAAATTTAATTAGAACTTTATTCATTAGGACTGGTGATATAACTTTTTGGAATATTTGGGATTTAATTCGCAATACTGTAAGTTCTTTTTTACATTTTCACTTTGTATTCAAGAGAAATTAATTCTTTGTTGAATTTTACAAAACTTGTTGGATTTCACTCTTTTCTATTACCTAGTTTAAAGCCATAGAATCGTAATACTGTTAAACTAATACAGGTTTAGAGGGAACAAATGGAATATGAACAAAAAGGTACATTAAAAATATATAATAGCACCTGCTATGTGTACATAACTATCAAGGAAGGTCATCTTCGCAATTCTGATCCATTAATGAAGAAAACTTGATTTTTTTCGCATGAATTCTTAAAGGTTCAAGAGTTTTCATAGTGGATGAAAAGGGAAGTTTTGCTTTTTAACCAAACTTCGAACACTGAGTGTACGAAATACATTCGTGACAAGAGGACAAGAAACTGGAATGAACAGAACTGAACACAATGAAGTTGTGTTTTGTCTGGTCTAAGTTTAGGGTCAGAATGGAAGGGCGAATTTGTGCTTGCAGTTGTCGAAATCATCAAAAGCTCATATTGTCTATCCATTCTGTTGTGCCAAGCAGCCTCCTCGTTTCTAAAAGGAAGAGTTTTTATTCATTCTAACAGACCAAGCGGACTGCGTAGATAACATTCAAATAGCCAAAACGGATTGCATGGATACATTACAATATCCAAAACGGACCGTGTGGATACATTCCAAAAGCCCAAACCGACTGTGCGGATACATTCCAATAGCCCAGACTGTGTGGATACTTTCTCAGACTGTGTGGATACGTTCTAAAAAGTCCAAACGGAATTTGAGGATACGTTTTTTTCAGATAAATGAATCGAAGGGGGATATATTGTATAATAAACAACAAGGCATCATCGCCTATGATGTACAATATACAAAGAAAACATAGAAAGAAACGAAATTACATATGCATGCAGGCCCAAATCAATGCATATGAAATGCATTTGAAATAAACAGGTTAATTCACAAAATATATCTTAGGAAAAAGGAGATATATACATTATCTAAAATAATTATATAAAGATCAAATCAGACATAACGTATATCGAATTTATGTTAAAGTAATGGGCAGGTCATTCAAATTACTAACAAAATATCTGAATGTACCATGCTGTTTCCATTACTAAAATCTTTATAAGCTGAAATGGCCAAATTCTAGTTTTCTGGGGTATTCAGAAGTTCTTTACATTGAAACATTTTTAGTATTTTTCTGAATATTTTGCTACATATTTGGTTTTTAGATCTTTATACAATTAGCATTCAAGTTCATAATGATATTCATATTAAAGGAGGTTAGAATTAGAACAAAATCTATCATTAATTGATTTATACGGTTGGCCCATCTACCAGCTTCGAGTCTGTGAGAAAATGCTCTAAATTGAGCAACTGCATTTCTGTGTCTCAAAGAAAAGATGATATCATGTTTTGATTTGAAATTTGCAATATTTACAGAAGATAAACTCGACTAAAATTCTGGAGACGATTCATCCTACATCTGATAAAAATATCCGATAGGCCTAATTAAAAGAATAAACTGTACAAGATATATCAGTATTACGGACCCCTTTATGAACCCAAAATTCATGGACTACAAACTGTGACAGTAAACATTTATCTAGATATGCCCAATTTTCTTTATGTAAATATAGTCATGTTGACCAGTTGTTTCTACTTACATTTGTTAGGTAAGATTTATGGCTGAATGAAATAAGATAAAATCTGTAATCCCATAGTCCTGAAGTAAATTCCAAATATCTGGAATTTTGTACAGACTGGGTGCTGTCAAAATGCATACGAAGATATATCAAGAATATTTGCTTGGAGATTATATTATTGGAAACGGTGCACAATGTACCTTGGAAGAGTAGATCACACCGATCATTTTCGATTGATTCTTATCAGCCCCAGAACTGACTCGTACATACTTATCGCATTTGTTCGAATCCTGAATTGGTGTTGGTGTAGTTGTTATTGTTGTTGTTGCAATAAAGTGTTGTAACTTGTTGAGCTCATGCTAATGACAGGGATTAGTACTAAATTCTTTAATATTAGCGTATGCTGTATATCCTATTTTCTCTGTGTGTGTTTGTGGGATTCTAAATTATATCTTTACATCTGCCAATATTTATTATCAAATGTAAGTTTGTTTTTACAATCATGGAAACAGTTCATCTGTATAACTTGTATCGTTAGGTAGGTGTTACAATTCTATGTTCTTAAACTAAGAGCAGAAAAAAGCGAAAGCAACAATTTTAGCAAAATTCAAGAAATAATTTATATTCCTAGAATAAAAAGTGAAAATATTTAAAAGGAATTTACAGTAAAACGAATTAAATTTCAAATCACTAATAACGTTCTATCACAAGTCCAATAGTTTAGGGTGTTTCTAATGAATTCTAGTAATAAATGTTTTGATGTGCCAATAATCTAGGATGAGTTCATGTGTCAACAGTCTTGATGTATCACAATGATACAATTCAGAATGTCTTTGAATGAATTTATAATAATCCCAATTAGTTATTTAGTCCAAACCAGCAAATGAACACATTGTAATTGGAATGAATAATTAAAATATATAAATCCTCCCAAATTATAACGGAACATAACTTAACTGATTCCACTAGGCTGATACTAAATTAGGAATAAATAATTCTGATGATTACAATCTTTATATAAAAAAGGATGGCAAAATACTATAACCAGCATGAGGGCCGATTTCCGATCAAGTTCGAAGACATTTTCGCTTCTAAAACAATCTAAATTTCTATAAAAACAGACCTTGAACCAAACATCAGTAAACAACCTTTTTATAACATACAAAGGAGACTTCATGCATGTACACCTTTTTAAACTTTCTTTAAAAAGATTCAAAATATTTAGAACACCATCCCAATTAACAAGACCATTCGAGTAGGAATGCAAAAGCACTAAAAGAAAATATGAATATTTATTAAATCATTTAGGTTAGATCACACGAATTTTTTACACAAAATAATATTTGCTAGTTCAGACCTATAATATACTATTTTAAATCTATTAAAATATATATATATATTCTACAAAGTCTACAAATATTACATTGGCATATCACCCAGACCAATTAGATCATACTACTGTTGATGATCTGCTCTCTTAATGTCTGTACGAGAACTACATCAGTTATCTTCTCTTGTGCAAAGCAAAGGCAACACGTAATGTCAGCATAAATGAAGGCTTATGTGATTTGTTTTTATTGTGTGCTATTAACTGAGACCTCTTGGTCTAGCCGTGTTACACGAGATTAATAGCTGAATGGTTTGCTATGTGAATATCACCAAGGGTGAAAAACATTTTAGCATTGAACTAAATTGCTTCTTAAAACAGATATGTCACGCACATATTAAATTACATGATTTCGAATTCCATCCTTCGGCACATTACACATTAACAAGGATTCGATTTAAAAAGTTCAAGTCGCCAAGTGGTTGTTAGTATAAATAGCGACTCAGTTTGCACATATAGAATGGTGACGTGTAGCAAATACATAACAGTGAAATATATATGGAAATATTTACAGATCCATTAATAAATAAAGCCGATGACTTGATATTCCCATAACAAAAACATGAGAGCAAAATAATCTAAGAACTTAGATATGTGTTCCAAATAGATATATAAGATTCATTTAACACAAATCTCGGTGAGTGCAGACTTTACAGCAACAACAATAAACTATTGTAGGAATGTTTAATTGACATTGAGCCATTTCGGAAGCAGGTCTTGACCAGAAAAATTGGACAATTCAGTTTTGGATTTGAAGTACGATTAGAAGTAAGATCAAAAGTACGAATAGAAGTAACACTCGAACTATGAAAGGAACCAACACAGCAAAGGCACACGCAGGAGAATAAAACGTATTACCACAGAACCAACCACAATAAGGCCTGAAAAACCTGCATGGATAATATCATTAATGGTTTTGTATTTAACATGCCGAATATGGACCGAAAATCCACTCTATTGAATAGGGTGGAGCTTTCAGGGGTTTAATATTTTAATATTACGCTCATGGATAAATTCACCCGAAGTAAAGACAAATAATAATAAGGATAATAAACCTATTAATATGCTGTTGAAGTATCTTCACATACTCTGGTTGTTTTCCAAAGGGGCAATCAAAATGCAATTTGGATATATGTAATAATCTTTTAAGCAAATATTGGTAAAAATAGAGGACAATAAAAACATTAGCAAATTATTTGATATATAGGGAGATCTTTATGGGATGGTCGAAACATTTTATATCAAACGGTGAGGATCATGGAAATAGATAAAGACATCTTGGCTGATGATTTTAGAAAATTATGTTATATACAGAATGGTCTTTATGAAATGGTTTTATGTCAAAAGGTGACAATGATTGGAATAAAGAGATAAAGACATCTTGGCAGATTACGAAGAATTTAACATCTAATGGATAATATATAGCTGAGAGATCCTGAGATGGCAACCTTTGATGACAACATACCAACATTTGGGAACATGGAAACAATTAGGCTACATGCATCCTTCTCTAACACATGGAAGGAGTCTACCTTATAAATAATGTGGGTTTTTTTAATAATGGCTTTCTCTTTAAAATGCATCAGCCTCGTTTGATGAGTGAGACGCTTTAGGAATCCGCTCAGCAACCGATTGAAGAGTTCATTCTATGTTTATGTCATTGTAGCTACTACCTATATATATCTGTCCTACCAGACGTGTTGAATGAGTCGTGAATGATGGTGTCATGAGGCCATACACCAAATATGTCATTGTGGAGGTTGATAAAGAGCTCCAACTGTGACAATAAGTTCCTCAAAACAATTTGGAAGACATTTTGACTTCGGGTAACTTCCTATATCATACGGGAGCATATCATTTAATTCACATGAATCTGAAATATGACCATTATGTTCAATGGGAAACGTTTGTCTCGGTATAGTTCGCGTCTCTTCCATAGATGTCCCATAAGTCAGAATGCCCAAAGCAACAAACATATTAAGAAAACAGTTACTGCCCTATTATTAAACGCAGCTGTTGCAGAGGGTGCAACAAGCAGTACAAAATTATAGAGTAACTTCCAGATCACCTAATGGTAAACTGCTGACAGCAGTCAGTACCCGGCTGGAATACTTTGGATTTTACAAATGGTCGATGTTGCTTGTACTCTTTAATATCTTCGTCTCCAAAATCTGCATGACCCACCACACACATACGGACATATGCACACAAACAAACAAAAATGACAACCGGTTTCTTCAGATATTATTTTCCCATTCAATATAATGTTTACGATCCACGCTAATATGATTGCTTTTCTCTCAATATAAATACAATTAGCTTCTTGTTCTAATAGTATATAATCCGATGCCTTGGACGACAGCAGAATGAGTATATGTAACTACATCTGGTGCGTCAAGATTTATTTGTCTTTTGCCGCAACTTTCTATAGACAGATCATATTCTGGTTGCTCATGTAAAATATGTGTTACTTCGTGGTACCTTGCATAGTCCAAACTCCGTTACTTTAATGTAGTCAAGACAGTTCAGTCTGTGAGCATAGCTGTCATACGATCTGGTTGCAAAAGCAACATCATCAACCTTTTCCAGGACAGCATATACTTCTAAGGATAGAGTGTGGCATAAATTGGTTTGGGTGTTCTGGATATCTCCAAACTCTTGTGAACATGAAACGGTGAGGAGTCACGCTGGAACAGTTTTGACTTGCCTACTTGTAAAATGAACTATTGCTGGTTCATTTTTAGGAACATATTTTTTATGTAATTGACGGTTGCATATGGAAGAAAAACATTGCAGGTGTATATGTTCTCGTTAGACACTATATGTGCTTGTTATAGTTGTAGATAAAGTTGGCGATGGAGTTCTTTGTACGAACACAGCTGGGTATGGAGGAGACCGAGCTTGACTATACTCTATGATACGTTGCTTTCAACTAGAATTTACTGAAGACATCGACTCTTTCATGTATCATATCCTGAAGACATACACGCTTGCATCTGCAGCATGCTGAAGTTTTGCATGTTTTCATCTAGAATTTGCTGAAGACTTGCACGCTCGAGAAAATGGCATAGCCAAAGTAGTTTTTTTGGCTAAGAAGTTGGCAGCAGCTTTCCTCTTGTTTATATCTAAGTGTGGATCATCAATGTTGGCTGGAGTTTTCTCAAATATTTCTGATCAGATGGCGACTTTTCTGAAACCACATCTACAAAAACAACTGTTTCGTACATGATTCAGATTTATAATGTCGTTTTAAGTTTGAAAATCCTCATTTGCTGATGTGATGGTTGCAGAAGAAGCATATTTGTCAAAACCGTGACATTCTTTGCGATAGCATATGCCTTGGAGGTAAATCTAAAACAAATATACAAAACAAAAGAAACAAACGAAAGCAAACAAAGACTTGGAGCTCTGATGTCACCCGGGTGAGCAAGGGTTGACATAATTTAGTGACTCAAATATTCCAGATTCATGTGGGTATAAAGAAAAGCTAGTCTATATATATTATTAATATTCAATTTAATGGTTTGTTATTTATTTTTTTTATTTTTATTTATTTCATTACATGCAATTGTACCTGATCTTGTCCAAAATTGAATTCATTTCCGTTGACCAACATTGTTTTTTTTTTTTTTTTTTATTCTGTGTAAATAAGTAATGCATATCTAACTTATTATCGCTGTGTATGGACTTAATTTCAGGATCATTATTAGTAGAAAAAGTAAATATGTTTTCCTGTATCAAGGTTTTGGAATTTCCTGAGTGCAATCAAGGTTATGGTATTTATTTTGTAAACATTAGTATCATTTCAGAAGGTTAGTTTCCATTAGGTAATTGTTTTGTTAAGGAAATGCTAATTGTGACCTGAGGTCAAGTAGACAATTACATAATCTTGTAGCTGAGAGGATTATTTCAATCGTGCTTTAAGTCTTAGCACAGTCAAGTTTGTATTATATGTTGTGACCAGTAATTTTAGGCTGAAGTTTATTTCTTCAGGTTATTGAATTCAAGTGATTATTTTCTCTGGTAATAGAAAAGTGCGCTATAAAATTCTTGGATAGAGATATTCACTGGATTTTATTGTGAAGTCAAACCTGGAATTATATTACTGTAATTTAACAAAAGCGTGTTGACACATCAACACTTTATAAACTACCACGGACACGTCATCGTCTTCACTTTTTGGATTTTTTTCAAGCCTTTTACTGAATTTTATTCAGGACCTTAAATTACTAAGACGTGTGGCTGTAATTCTTGGATTATTTTGGGATTTAATTCGCAATACCGTAAAGTTCTTTTTTTTCTTCTTCTCATTTTCACTTTGTATTCTAGGGAAATAAATTATTTGTTAAATTTTACAAAAGCCTGTTGTCTTTCAATATTTTCTCTTACCTATTTTAAGAGCATACACTCGTAACAAGATATATATATATATATATATATATATATATATATATATATATATATATATATATATATATATATATATATATAGCCTGTGATTTAAAGTACTGTGTAAGACTTTTCACTGTGAGATGAATTTGACAGACACGCTTTTGATATTGATGGGACTTTTCTGTAGTGACCGCAACAATGCAATATAATGGCTGGTATATGAGCCCAGCTCTTGAGTACATTGAAACCAAAAGAGGTGCCTATTGATGCCATGATGCAGGAAATTTGATCATATATGAACATCGGAGAAAATAACAACAACACATTGTAATTTATGATTTTGATCAAACCATGTTCATACTTATTATTTACAAAACTGCTATTTCTTTGCTTCAAATTCCATATCAGTGATTGTATGTGCATTGTTATTACACACCTTTCAATTTTGAATTTTGTCTTTTCCAAATCTAAACAAGTTTCTCTCTGTAATTGACAGAGTTGGTTTTACAAACACTGCTAAGAATCACACTGGTTAAACGTTCACATAGTGAAAGTTACAATACAGCGCAATGAAAGTTTCATCGTGGCTGTTAGCTTGATGCAAAATGCACTAGACTAATGTCCCTTTATGACAACAGATAGCGCGGTGATATTGGATTGAAATTAATGACGCGAGTGAAAAATAATGCATATTCTAAACCTGGACACCTGAACTACACATCCGACATCCCGAGTGTGTACAGCAACGTAGAGATTGATGAAAACTAAGAAGATATAAATGCTTTTTCTTTAATTATAGGTGAAGTATTGTGAAGAAACAACGTTTCACCTTCACCTTTCATTGGTAGTTCTGCATTGTCTCCTGTTTTCTTATTCAAGATTTGTTTCTTTTGTTGCAAACGTCACTGTGTTAACATGAAGATCCCACAGCAGATTGCTTATCACGAAAATACAAAATAAAGAAGACTTTTAAAAAGCATTTTGAGTTGGAAGTAAATCATGTTGTTGGATAGGCGCTGCTCTGTTCTGATTACCATACATTTCGATTTTGATGCATTAATGTGCATTTTGTTTTGTTAACACCAACTGATACATTGTAGAGGTCGACTTGAAGTTTATTTTCAAAAGAGTCAAGAGATCTGCTTGATGAAAGCATCGGTGTTAGAGTGCACTGGATGCTAGGCTGTCATTGATAAACAGTAAAAAAAAGAAGCACTCCTAATACAGAGCACCATTTAAAATAGGACTTGAATCGGAAGTGTATTTACCCGTACAAACAATTTGGGGTCTATTATAACACACAACGTGAACCAGGCAACTGAGTTTGAA
Source organism: Megalonaias nervosa (assembly GCA_016617855.1). Taxonomy (NCBI): domain Eukaryota; kingdom Metazoa; phylum Mollusca; class Bivalvia; order Unionida; family Unionidae; genus Megalonaias; species Megalonaias nervosa. The sequence goes on from JAECUM010035663.1 coordinate 12,909, forward strand.
GAAAACTTGTGGGCTGATAATTTTATGTTTTTTTTAAAGTTCATCGAATGGTCAACAAAATCGAATGCTTTTACCAAATCAATGAAGATTGCACCAGTAAGTTCGCCCGATTCGGTCACTAGTACCCACTAGATGTACAAGTTTCGTTATTTCACTTCGACGAGAATGTTTTTTCGAAAACCTGAATGTGATTTATAGAAGAGTTGATACATCGAAATTAGATGAGTGATTGTTTTCAATTGGTGTTAGTATCGGATATGAAATCAATATTAAAATCTCCCAGGAAAATGTTTTCATTGTTAAAAGCTAAAGTGACTTCTATCTTGTGTTCAAAATTGGTCAGTCAATATCGAGAGGGAACTTGATGGTCGGTAAGCAGAGCAGATATAAATAGGTTTGCAGTCGAGGAAACTCGATTCATACTGATTCTAATGTGGATATTTCGCAATGAGTTCTTCTGTAGGTTACACTGTTTGAAACGTACATGACACCCATCCCCCAAAGGTTTGGTGCCGATCTTTCAAATGAAAAGTTGCTAATAGAAATAACATAGGTATATTACAATTAAGTAACGTTACGGACTGCCCAAATACTGCAAAGTTGGAGTCATCTTGTATCGTAATTCATATTTCTTCAAATTTTGGTAAGATGTGTCTTATATTGAGGTTGGAAAGGTGCAAACATATGCCAGAAGTTTACAATATAAATATTTTCCAATTGATATAGAGTCGAGGACAGGTTTCTTTTTTTATTAGCGAGCTAGAGGAAGAGACATAGAAACATTGACATGTACAGTAAGGATCAATGCTCTGGGCTGTAAGACATTCAGAACAAATATCAACGTAAACACGATGCCAAATGTTTGACCCAGGTATACGTATTATCACTGTAACCAGACTAATACACTAATGTTTATAATTCGTAGGTACATCACGTATGTCAAGTATGTACTGTTGTTTAATCGATGTGTCCTTTTCCTAGAGACTTACAATGCAATCAAATCTGCCTTGATAACCATGCCATGAATTCTGTGGATTTTGGTTCTGTTCTCACCCAATACGAGTTTGCACTGGACGTATGTGGCATTTCTGTTGCCTAGGTTGGTATCATATAGCTGCAAAATGATCACTAACGCTGGTATACTCTGGTTTGGGTACAAGAGTTACATTGTACATGTTTTTCAATAGGTTTGCTGTGCACTTGCCACTCAGGTGTATCAGGTCAGAATGCAAGCAAGTGGGCTGTAGCTGATCCGACGCTAACAAATATGTGTCGAAGTTTAATATGTATTGTTGGTGGAATGATCTGTTTATATTTACCAACATATAGTCATATTGCGTCATGTCTAGGAATACGTCCTGGACGACCTTATATACCATGGACCTGTAACTGGTTGATAAGGGACGTACATTTTATCCACAGGGACTCGTTACCAAGAAAACTAATAGAAGGCTGACGATGTGTGTGTGTGTGTGTGTGTGTGTGTGTGTGTGTGTTCCAACCTGTAACAATATAACACAAGGGAAGACACCAGTCCGTAGCTGGTCTTAATTACGTCTGCTAATTCCCAACGTACGCCATCAGTAATCAAGAATAGTTCAATTTCTAAAACAGCTCAACTCGCTTCGTTCAGTTCGTGAGGCATCAGAGAAAAATAAAGAATTGTTCGCCGATTTTGACGAAACGAGAAGTACATGGGAGGAAGATGTCGTTAGCATTCGGATAGTCTTTGATTTTACCATTGACCGAAAGGTAAAAGCGTTTGAAGTTGTTCGGATCTTTTCTGCCGGATACACTTAACTTTCTTGGTAGCGAGCCACTGTGATTTTTTTTCGATTAGGTCCAGACCTGTATCATCATCTCATTTTCTCCTACTTGGACAATAACTGTGTCTGTGTGATCTTGCTGAGATCAAGTTTGTTCAATTCTGTTTCGAGATTGTCAGTGGTGGCACCAGGTTATTCTTTCACGGGTACATCACATGCAAGTCCTGTGATGTATATCTGTGTTTTTATAACTCCTGGTACTTGTTTTTATCTAATTTTTATGATTTTTAAATTTTGCATACGTGACCTGAGTATCTTAAGATTTTAGTATTACATAGGGTCTAAAAATAGACGCTTACCTATGTGTTGACAATTATTAATAATAATCGTGATAATAGAATTAAAAGGCGCATATGACGAATTTCTCAGTGGCTGATGGTGTTTTAGATTTTCTAGAGTAATTCTGTAACTTCCCATTGGTTGGGCTAGGTCACATTAATAGGTCAATTCGACGCACAATGAGTAGCGTGTTCTGTCACTTGAGGTCTAATGCGAAACACAGTCGCAATAGACAGTGTATATAAAGAGAGAACTGTGCAATCAGTTTCAGTCCTTTTATGGAGTCATTCACATTTCTTGTGTTCCTGTTGTAAGTCTGCCGAGGTGTTTCATGTTGTACTTAGATGTTTTTGAGAGGAAAATCATTTTTTTGGACTGTTCAGTGGAAACAGAAAGTGAGCATTATTTGAACTATGACATTATTCTGGAACTGTTATAAATTATTCGAAGGAATTCTGGACAACATCAACTTGAAAACCTCACTGTTCTCGGAGGACCAGTACATTTCCGGTTTTGAAATTTATAAGGAACTTCTCATTCATTTAGGACTTTCATAAACCTTATTAGGAGTAGTTTGGATTCACAACATAATACAGTAAGTCCCTCTCACATTCTCTTTTATAACTTTGATAATTAAATTGCCTGTTGAGTTTTACAATATATATATATATATATATATATATATATATATATATATATATATATAATCAGGGTCTTTATTGGTGGATGAGAGGCATAACTAAGTCGATTTTGATATGTCTGGGGCAGTACGTAGCTTTCTAATTTAAGTCGATTTTAATCTGTGGGAAGTTTTTTGTGACTTTTTTATGTAAGAAAGTTGAGAACAGCCTCAGACAGATCAAAGTCGAATTAGTTATGCTTCACCTCCACCAATAAAATCCCCAAGGTCCCGACCTATCTATTGGTTTGCTAGTTCCTGATTTGCCCGATCTCCGGCTAGTGGCCATTTTCGGTTTGTTGTATTAGACTTATCAATTCGATTAAGAGTTTTTTTTTTTCTTAATTGTTTCAAATCTGATGTGTGTGTGTGTGTGTGTGTGTGTGTGTGTGTGTGTGGTTTGGCTTTTTAATGTAGCTTTAACAAGTTTTCAATTATATCGCTGCGATGTCTGCAGTGTGGCAGTTTATAGCGATGTCTAGCACTGTGGCATCATGCCGCAGATATGTAGCAACATGTCCCACCAAGTCATATTATCCTGACACCAGGCCGACCAGTCCTAACACTAGCCTCTTAATGCTGAGCGCCAAGCGAGGCAGCTCTTAGTACCATTTGTATAAGTCTTTGTATGACTCGACCGGGGATCGAACCCACTATCTCCTGCATCCGGAGCGGTTCAAATCTGGCATCTAATGTTTGCTGTTTGATTTCTGCAAGTTGCATTAAGGTTGATTCTTCAAACACAGCAATGCTGGATATTTGGTCATGTATATTTAGAGACTTTGATAGAGTTTGTATTTGGTTTAAAATGGCATGTCTACACGCATGTAATTCATTTATGAAAATCTGAACGGTTTCCTGAATTCTTTATGTATTTCTCTACATTGAGCACATATTAAAGTACGGCGTTGATAGTTAGAATATGAAATATTTCCGCAAATCATCGTAGCTCATATATATATATATATATATATATATATATATATATATATATATATATATATATATATATATTCTTTAAATCAAGCGGTTTCTAGGCCATTAATGTTTACTCGAAAAGCTGCACTTGACAATGATTTCAGCACCCGAGTTATAAGAATTGTAGCCTACGCAGAAAAGAATGAAAATAAATAGGATTATAAATTCCTATTTGAAACTATCAAAGACCTACCCTTCTCTTCAAAGTCCATGATAGTCCGTAGGAGTGGATGGTATGAGAAAATTCATGTAAGAGAATGTTTGACTGTTGATAATATGGATCATTTGAATTGCAGAGGACGTTGTCATCGACTGCGACCGCTCTCATCCCGCCTACTCCCGCAAGACTGCTGTACTTCCGGCCATCAAATGTACACGAACTTGCGCAGTGTCCGGAACAGGAAGCTTCAGTAAATCAATCAATAATTCAGTGAATTAATTGGTAAGAAACAAGGAAAGACACACACACACACACACACACACACACACACACACACACACACACACACATATGTCGTTTCTTTAAAGCATGATCTCAAATCTAACTATAGAATAACCAACATTATCTGAGAGACGTGCTATTTCCCGATGCGCTTTACTGTTTCATTTAACAAAAAACAAAGTATGAAAAGAACTTTAAAACAACTTGTCTAAAAAGATTAATTCACACCTTTTTGAAGAAAATAGTGCATTTCAAACAGCAATTGTAAAAACAAAATAAAAAACGTAATAAAAAACGTATGAACGAAGAAACAAATAAATAAACAGACACTGCACTCGCGAAATCTAACCTGCTGTTAATGTACCTCTACGATATCTTCCACAGAACGATACACATTTATATACTTAATTCTACAAAGTTAACACGAATTCACAACGAAGAGTAATTGTTTTGTCTCATAGTATGCTATAATTGGAAAAAAAAATTAATAACTCAACGGAACAGTCTTCTTTGCCCTTCTTGCAATAAATATTTTATAACATCTTTGAGAAAATGCATTTAAGGAAGATAAACATTAATTTGTTTTTCTCAGACGTACAATGCTGACTCTGAGATCAAAATGTAATGTTCGATGCATCCGTATCAACATAAGAATATATATATATATATGTGTGTGTGTGTGTGTGTGTGTGTGTGTGTTTCCAGTGTACTTCGGACTCGCAATGCTCTACACAATTGTTATAAGTTTGGAAGCATCCTTGCGGCGCATGTGCGTTTAGTCGAAAATCATGTAGGGTTGGTGCGTGCAGTAAAGACGATGGGTGCCATAACTCACGGTTACGGGTTCGATTCATAATAGTTTACGAATTATAAATCTTTAACCTATACATTAATATTCGAGATGTCATTTCATGGGAGTCAACAATTATGAGTGATGGTAGGGAAAAAGCAGAAATAAAAAAGTATGTGTTAATATACTGCACAATGGATTTGTGTTAATTTTTTTCAAAAATTCGGTGAGGGGCATCATCTCCTTCTCCCCCTCCCCTCATGCGACGCCCTTGCAGATAATGAGTGCGACACGATTTAACTGAGAGTATAATATGCAAATGATAATTTTAAAACCAATTAAAGTAATTATACGCGATGATTATGCCAATCAAGGTATACTTTATTAAAATGAAACAGATCTTGGTTTACTAATCTGGATTAAAAATCTTTCCAGTTTTGTTATGCAACCTAAACATCTACAAGAAAAGATCGCTCAAATTCATTGCTCACCCTCTAGACCAGGGGTCGTAAACCTATGTCACGCGTGCCACAAGGCGGCACGTGTGCCATAAGATGACACGTCAAGAGGATTTGTGTGGCACGCAAAGGGCAGCCAGAAATCGCGATTTTAACTATGTTACTCTCTTACTGGTGGAACTCTCTCGTTCATTTCGTAATTAATCCAGAAAAAGTGGCACGCTATGTAAAATAGTTTGCCGACCCCTGCTATAGACAAATGTGAAAACGAGGTTATCTACCCTGTCCGCCAGAACGCGCCAATGCAGTCATACTTTTCGGCAAATACATAGAACGAGCAATGGACTAATTCTATCATTGCTTGTGAGCATGCATACATGTAATTGCATGTGTTCACATGCCTGCCTGTTGAAATAAAGTTCTTAGTTTTCTAAGAGGCACATATTTGTCATAGAATGTCATTTTTCATTATTGGATTGATGACGTTTTGTATATAATATATAAAAGCGGATTAGAAACCCTGTAGTCTATGTCATTGAATGCTTAAATAATAAGGTCAGCTAGTTAAACATATATAGACGAGAACATTTTATAAAGTCAAAAAAGCCAGAAAATTCAGTAACTCATTCATTGATAATATCACATGTCAGATAAAGGATGGTAACTGTATGTTTTCATTCAGCGTAATTCTAATTTTAATAAACAAATAGATCAACTCGTTCTCTAAACCGCATGTTATCATTCAGTGTCATTTCTTTCATTTATTATGTCATTCATTCAAGGATATGAAAACTTATCATGTCATTGACATTCAGAAGTGAAGGAGGACAGCTACGTCATTTTTTTTTTATATACACATTGTGACTGGGTAATATTTTTCATTTTTCTTAGTGAAATTAATAAATCAGGTGAATGCTAAATGTTAGAACTTGTGATTTATAAAGAAACAAAAATCATTTAATGCTAAACACAATTTAACTGTCATGTTTTTAGCATATATATGATAAAAGTATACATTATGCTCATTGTGAGTTTGAGAGATGTCTGTGTAAACAGTTTGGTTTCGACCGCCGTGTTGACCGCTGTGTACCGGTGAACCGGTGAATATGCTGTTCAAGAAGAAAGCATCCATAGTAATATTTTAGTGTGTGACTGCACAATTATATTTCTAAACTCGATGCATTCCTGAGAAAATCAAGAACGATGTATCGACAAAATATCTTAATTATCATAATAAAGACACAACTGGAATACTATGTATTTGATAAGATTTCATTATTCTTTAAGCAATAATGGTGGATGTAAGTCTTGCACAAATTTTCCATATTTTTGACGACTGATCGGCCATGGATATTGGCCTCACACCCTGCATGATAAAAAAGAATCCTTACCTACTACAATGGTATCAAAATGTCACACAATGTAGTGATTTGTTTTTCTCACTAATCTGCAACGCTTTTATCCAAATATTTTGTATTTTCGAGACGGATGAAATCCATTGACAGGTAACATTTTGTCCGCCTATCCACTTACTACTGTGACTGGAACAAATATAAGAAAATATTTCTTTTGTTGGCATTTTAATAGCCAAATAGATCAACTCGTTCTCTAAATGTCATGAAATTAATATTTGCCGGAAGCTGGTTATACAGGCTCCTCCAATTCATAAGAGTGCTGCCCTAAAGACAGATAAATCAGGTTTTCACATTAGTCTATACTGAACGAAATCTTTCTTCGTTTCCTCAAATATATAGATTAATCTATTGCAGACTGGCTCAACTATAGACCCGTGGTCCAAATGTAGCCTGCCATCATTTCTTTTGTGGCAAGTGCTCATACAAGTGTTACGTGTATCTATATATTTTTTATGACGTTTTGCACATGGCTGTATATATTTTGTGTTTAATCTTTTGCTCGCAGATTGAATAATAGCTATAAATAGGTCCTTACGAAGATTAATAATACTATTTATAACAAACCTGTTTACAAGATTGGGGTTGTTTCCCATTGAATTGGTCGGACAGGTGTGTTCATTTATGACAAGGTTTATGCAAAATATGCATATAGAGTAGGAGAAATTTGCTTGTTTGGCCCGTATGTGTGTATATAAGTTGATCTCAGCAATTAATTAATTTCCATTTTGGACTCTCTTTGATATATTCTTGTGTTAATATCAGTGAAGATCTTTTCAATGTTGTATGTAGATAATTTGAGAGGATAAATTTTTTAGGATTATTCACTGGAATTACAATGTACTCATTGCACAAAAATATTATTCTGGCACTATTGTGAGTTATTCCAAGGAGGTCTAGACAATGCCATTGTGGTACATCAGGACTTTGGCACACACGGTACATTCTAGGATCTGAAATTCATCAGGAAAATGTGGTTCTTTTGAACTTGTACGGAACTTTTTTTTAAGGATTAATTTGGATATAATTCATCATACTGTAAGTTCCTCTTAAATCTTCATTTTATAAGCTTGATCATTAAATTATTTGATAAGTTTTACAAACTTGTTGGTTTCATTTATTATATGACTGTAGAGTTGAAACGCAAAAGGGAAGACTTATTATTATGGAATAACTACTATAATGTGGCCGATGAATTTCCATTTAGGGTCCGTGTGGCCGATGGTGTTGAAGATGTAAGATCACAGTGATATTTAAGATCTAGTCTTCAGTATACCCTGCAGTCTACACATAACAGCCATCTTTTACATCATCATAACCAAACACTGAAACCGTTCTTCGGGTCTGTTCATGGTTTCCGAAAACTGCTTTCAGACTGAGCGCAACTTGTTTTATTAAAACCAATCAATACGATTCGAAAACTGTTTTGTGATTCGCCTTACTGAAATATGCTCTCAAGAAATGAGTAGTACAAAACGTTCTCGTGATTTGTGCTATGGGGTACATGTTTAAGTACTCCGTGTTTCTCACTCATAATTTGTGCCATGGGGTACATGTTTTAGTACTCCGTGTTTCTCATTCGTAATCTACCGTGGCATCAAGAATAAATTATTTTATGTTTAGGACAATTTCAATGCAAAAATAAGTTTTTGCAAGCCGGCTTCCATATTAAGTTTTGGTCAGCAATGTGCGTGCATTTTCTTGTCGCTATGTTCTAATACGCTTACCACAGTTTTCAAAGCGAGCGATTTTCATATTTTCAACTCCAAATGCCTCTTCGTTAAAGGTTTAACTGGGACATAACTGTCACTGCTTTATATATAAATATCGCCGTTTTTGTTCAGTACAGGCTCTATTTTATGGGTTTAAAACTTGGGAGTCTAAGAGATTTTACGCTTTGCAGGGAAGAGGTTGGTTTGTGTAAATGTGTAAATTTGAGAAAGGTAAAAATACAAAGATCGGTCTTGACATGCCAGTCTTTATACTCATTCTGTTTATCCATCTCTTTGATGAGTTTTAAAATGTATATATGTTAATAGGCATGGATCTTCATTTTGAAAGCGGACGGCTTTATCGAGAAGATAGGATACAGCACTGATCGAGACCATTGTCTACCATGAGACCTACATTCACATCCAGGTGGTGTTGCGAGTTCTGCATATTCCGAATACACCGTCAGAGTTTCCGCTTTGGTGAACACACCCACCTTGGCGTGGGTGGTCAGTGTTTGGAAGATTGATGGCGGCATGTGTTTCGTCGCACGAGCGATGGTAGTGGCAGCCTGAAAATAGATGACAATGGCGCAAAATTTGAGTTGCGATCAAAATGAGAATGTTTTGTGATTCAGTATAATTAAGTATGATAAATCTTATATATATATATATATATATATATATATATATATATATATATATATATATATATATATCTGTGTGTGTGTGTGTGTGTGTGTGTGTGTGTGTGTGTGTGACAGTTTATATCGATATCTAGCACTGGGGCATCATGCCGCAGACATGAAACATTATGTCCCACCCAGTCACATTATCCTGACACCAGGTCGACCTGTCCAAGCACTAACCTCTTAATGCTGAGCGCCAAGCGAGGCAGTTGCGAGTACCATTTTCATAAGTCTTTGAAATGCTTCGACCGGAGTTCGAACCGCCGCCTCCCGCATCCGAGGCGTACGCTCTAACCACTTAGCCACCGGGCGTATATATACATATATATATATATATATATATATATATATATATATATATATATATATATATATATATATAATGTGCGCTCTATCAATTATATACCACTAGATGTATACATTTTTCATTTAATGAAAAATTTATACGAGTGGTATATCATTGATTCAGCGTGTATACTATACATATATTTTATTTATATCACATACAAATACATATATTTGCCATTTGAAATGAGTTAGATTGACGAGATAAAGCTGTGTATTTACTGGGTGAATTAACGTACATCCCTGCCGAGTGTGTCCGCTACAAAAGGTAGTTCTGTCTTTTTGTGCCCATTCGTAATCACCTTTTCGTTTTGATAAATTGATTGTTTTCATTTTGAGTTTATAGTTTTATTCACATTGATTAAATCAATATAAGTTCCACTAATGATTTATACATGAAAGATGGTTTTAATGAAAAAAGTAGAGCACTTGGCCTGCAGACACATAGATTCTTGAATACTGCAAGCTCATCAATGCATTGACGTACAGGCGCAAGGAAATTAGCATGGGATAGAATCTAAGCGCAACGACGAACCAACAAGAGGTAATTAAAATATTTTAATATATTTAAAGTTAATCTAAATCAATATTCAGCCTTAATTAACATTACTACCAACCATAAAAATTTGTTTCTCTCTCTCTCTCTCTCTCTCT
>JAECUM010035664.1:0-38472 GCA_016617855.1 Megalonaias nervosa
CTTTTAATGAAAAATTTATACAACGAGTGGTATATCATTGATACAGCGTACATACTGTACATATATTTTATTTATATCACATACAAATACATATATTTGCCCTTTGAACGGAGTTAAGATTTACTACAGGCAGCTGTGTATTGGCCGAGTGAATGAATGAACTCACATCCCCGAGTGTGTCCGCTACAAAATGCAGTTCTATGCTTTTTGTGGCTATTCACAATTACTTTTGCATATTGATAAGTTGATTGTTTTCGTTTTTTAGTTTCTATTTTTCTTCACATTGATTAAATCAATATAAATACACACTTATGATTTAAACATGAAAGATGGTTTTAATAATAAAAGTAGAGAACTACAAACACTAGCTTAGCTACGCCATTCACATGAACGCTAAACCATTCACCTACCGGCTCATGGAAATTAATGTGGAATAGAAACTAAGCGAAATGACGAACCAACAAGAGGTAATTAAAATATTTTAATACATTTAAAGTTGATCTAAGTAATTATTCTGCTTTAGTAATAGTACCACCGACCATAAAATCTCTCTCTCTCTCTCTCTCTCTCTCTCTCTCTCTCTCTCTCATCCTTTGGTCGGTTTGACTTAACTTTTACCATCATTCATAAGTCCAAAGATATCGTGGGATGATACAAACGAAAATCCTCTACGTTCGTCATTTCATAGATTTTAGCCCGTATCTTGCTACGATGATCCAGAGAGAGAGAGAGAGAGAGAGGCCTTTGGACATTTTCATATTTAATTAATGATAATAATCGATTTTTAGAACATCATAGTATGTTTAAGAAACGACAACAAAACATTAAATACATCACAGTATGTGTACCACGTAACCGATGAATTTACTGTATAATGTCGACATGGTTTGCAACTTTGTATCATTGATAAACACTGTAGATAAATCCCAAGGAAAGTGCACTCGTATCGTTACGACGAACAATATTCTTGTAGGTTACTTGGTGTAATTTCTGTTTCAAGGTTTTAATCCAGCCCAAATTCCTTTTCTCTCTCACTCCACATTTCTGCGTAGTTTGTCCGTTATGCATGAGAGGGGAGGGGGTAATAGAAATTAGAAAGGATTGTGATGAAAATGTGTATCATATTAAATTCATTTAGAAAACGAGGATTATTAATACTTTTTATCGTTATTTTCATACGTCACTAATTATTAATGTGTGGAAATTCATCGCTGATCTAGAATCAACTGCAGACGGTCGCTAGAATGTTTATAAATGCGTATTATTGCGCCATCGGCGGATCACAATTTGATATACCAATAGTATTGGTATATCAAATTGCTTTATACCAACACTTTAAATGCCATGTTATTTTTAATGTATGTATATATATATATATATATATATATATATATATATATATATATATATATATATATATATATATATATATATATATATATCCCTGTACACACGCATGGGTGTGTATGCACATATACATACCCATACATACACACAAACATACATATTTATACGTACATAAAAGTACAGAGATATATTTGTATGCACATTCCGTTGGCGATGCAATTTGTTTGTTGCTGGCAATTACATAAAGTTTGTCGTAATTATGTCAATAAATTTAGCAAGACTTATTAATTTGGATAATTTCTGGAAGAAAAAGTTTACCAATCGTTATTAAATTAGGAATTGTACAATAATAAGATTGTAAGAATTTACAAAAAAGGACAGACATACAAATAATGAAATTCATCGGCTATCCCTATTGTACACGATACATTTTTGTTTTGTTTTGCTATGTGGTTGCTAGTTCTAAAACTTATCAATGGCAAGTAAACATTTCTTTCTAAAGATATCAAGTACTTCTTAAAGCTTAAGTCTTATTTGAATAATTGTTAAGTCATATCTTTCAGTGTAGCTTCTTCTAATCTTGCATTCCATTCCTGTGTAGATAAATCATTTCAATATTGCGCAACGCTTGCTTTCTGAGCTTGAAGTTTACATATCAAATGCTTGATAGAGCAGATCAATTCTTCCATCTGAAATCAAAACGTTCAAACCATTTGTAATGCCAGAATGTATGACACTCAAAATGATATTGTATAATGGTTTGGAAATTTTGCAGTATTTTAGATTTATTATCGAGATCGAAAATCCAATTATGCAACATTTAATAGAAATGTCAGTTGGTTTCCTTCCAAATTCTAAATACAGACAAGTGAATTGTGTGTTCTTTCTAAGTTTTGTTATATATCTCAGGAATTCAAGGTGAATATTTTTAAATTAGCTGGGTATTTTTGATCCCCCAAACTTAACATGCGTACAGCAGCATAGGCAAAACTGTGTGCTCGAACAGTTGTAACTGTAGATCAATTGGAATGTGCAGATTGTTTATTATTCAATAAGCAAGATGCATGGCATTTTCCCCTTGTTCAACGTTGTGATTTCAAGCTTTTAAAAATCGCTGCTTTTTGGAAAAACAAAAACCAGCTAGGTATTTAAATTCCTTACAAATAGAAATGGTATTTCCATCCAGTTTAAATTTAAAGTGAACGCAATACGCGATCCAAAAAGTATTATTTTTGTTTTTGTAAAGTTGACATTCACTTTCTAAATGTTAGTGTATTCAAAGAAAAGATTAAGGTTTTCTTGGAAAGAGTCTGCATCAGTTCCGAATATTACAGTGCCATCTGCATATAGCAAAATCAATCGTTTCAAGTACATTTTGGTGTCAGAACCTTCCGGTTTTGTGCAATTCCTGTACAATAATTCTCGTGCAGAAACTGCTCCATGTCGATCAGAAACCGTGAAAATGGAATCGGCGAGAGAAATTTAACGTGGGGAGATATGATGGATAAAATGATGACATTTTAGCGGTACCAAGAATATTAAGTACCCTTGTCTGTATTTGGCATATTTAGTAAGCTCGAAAAATAAAACGCTTTTCTCACTGCGTGATTCTTTTTCAGATGTTGTTCTTTTGTTGGCAAACGTGGGAATGGAAACCAAGCTATTAGTATAGGCAAGAACTGTGATAAATTTGGTATTGTTGTCCATGAATTGGGACATGTCATCGGCTTCTGGCATGAACACACACGACCTGATCGCGACGATCACGTGCAGATTAATTATAAGAACATCATGCCTGGTGAGTATCAAAGAAATTACTAAAACTTCTTGTCATACTTCAGAAAATATTTCAAATGGATATTTTTTGAAAATGTGTTAAGCATAAATCATATCTACAAACATGTGTAATTGTCCAACTGTAAAAAAGGAGGCCAAAAGCAAGGTTGGTCAAGTTGCAGATATATCTCCTGGCGTGCATATTTTCCCTCATCTCATCATCAGGGTGCGGTACGGGATATTTTGTTATGACAAACCGTCTGCAGTCCACATGATTTAAAAGTGGAGTCTATTATGTAAATGCTGTCTTACACAGTCACTCGTTTAGAATATCCATGATCCAAATATTGAAAAAAAATGATCCTCTATGAAACAGCCATTTGTTTCTAGAAGCACATTTACTTTTCTCTGGCGGTGGCCTTTAAATACAAATTTTACACGATTATATCGGAGCCCAAAAGTTCTGTTTCAAAACGCCACTGCATTCACCTCAAACGAAACCAAAGAGAATCAGAATACCGTTGATGGTTACGGTTTTCGACACACGAAAATGAAAATGCCGTCTCCGAATTTGCTTTTAAGTGTAATAATCAGTCCAGGATCCCCCTGATACATTCGAAGAAGATTTAGCCTTGGATCAATAAGATACAGACGACCGATTGGATTCCGGAAATGAAACCATACTAGAACACGCTGATCACGCGTGGAGTGCTGCTAACTGCGTTCTGATAGTTGATGATGAACGCGAAAACTCTTTGCTACATTTGTTTGGAAGTCACTCGGGAAGCATTTGCTTTAATCACTGTCTGACCAAGGTCTGACCAGTTGCGTTAATATCATGCTGTAAATAATGATAGTGTCAAAACACAGGGAATTCATTACTGGCAACGTACCCGGCGGGACCCATTACGGCCTCTAGAAACGAGAGGTGAACTCCCAAAACTGCAGTCCATGAAAATGTGCCTGGTTTTCCAATTTCTTTGAGACTTATTCTGTCAAGTTCAGACTATATTCTCAACATTTCGGTTAGTGTCTGCTCCCTGGGGCCTCCTTAGTGAGGTCATTCTCACACACATCTCCTGGGTTACGCATTAGTATTGTGTATCCATATGCGAACTTCTATCTCGTGTTTCACTTGTTCATGATGAAAATTATAACTCAAAACTAATTTGCAAAGAAATTTTATATATTACAATTTGAAAACAACTGACGGTAAAGCTATTGTCTGACTTGTAGTTCTGTTTCGGCTGTCTATCTCAGCTGAAGTTACTTGTGCATTTATTGTCTTTCTCATCGTCCTCCTTATCGCTATCCACCAACGCTATTACTACTACTACTACTACTATCGCCCTTACTACTGCTACTATAACTAATCACTGCTACTACAGCTACTACTACTATTATTACTACTACTACTTACTACTGCTACAACTTTTACTACCGCTGCTACTACTATTACTACTACTACTACTACTCATTACTACTACTATCGATATTACATCTACTACTACTACTAGTCACTACTAGTACTATTACTACCTTTTTTATTACTATTACTATTCACTGCTAATACTACTACAGCTATTACTGCTACTGCTATTACTACTACTAATCACTACTACTAGTACCGCTATTACCATTGCTACTACTGCTATTACTACTACTAATCACTACTACTACTACCACTGTTATTAGTACTCACTGCTACTACTTCCGTATTACTAATACTAATACCCACCACTACAACTACTACCGCTGTTACTACTACTACCACTACTACAAGTTGTATTGTGTTTGTGGTTGTTGTAGTAGTAGTGGTATGTTTGAAATAATATCAATGAAACATTTTGTATAGAGCAGGTACTCGCACGCTTTAATAGTTCTGCCCTCTTGTTCCACATTTAAAGGAGAATGATTTTTGTATTGACTGTTATATTATTCATTTTAATGAGTGCTAACGTAGTGTGCGCAGAAATCATTCGTATGTCAAATATAAATTACATCGTGGAAAATAGGACGGAAAAAAGTGCCCATGTGCGCAATGCAGTTAACGTTATTTATTGTTACCAGACAAAATTTACTGGCATTAAGTCATTCTTTGACTGTAATTGTATTAGAAAATCTAGGACTAAATATGACTTGAATTAGTCACTAAGTTCAAGTTGTTTTCTACTTTGAAGTGAGCTACCTCAAAATTTAAAATGTTATTAAGAGTTGTTTAAAAAGAAGGTGGGGGTATATGGAGATTTATTTTTCTGACTTCGGAAGCATATCCCGAAAATGTACAAACAGCAGTAAGAAACGCAAAGAACAGATTCAGAAATGAAGACACTGGTTGAAGAAAAATTCACCACCATTAAGTTTATCTAAAGGTAACCCACTCTACTGGGTCTCTCAATCAGGTTCAACTCATTTGCTCCAATTGACCTTCTTAAAAGCTGAAACTGAAAATACAATTGTGTTTGGTTTAAGGTCCCTTGACTCGTTTATAGTTTCATAATTAAGTCTTTCGTGCCGGGCGTCTTCAAACCTGACCCCTGCATACCTCTTGGAGGCTGTACCTTCACCAGAATACAAAGCTTGTTAGTGTCTACTAGCAGTGGGACACATTCTTGACAAATCTATCGGCTTTCTCCATCTGAGACAGAAGTTTTCTTTTTACAACTTTAAAAAAAAAATGTAAACTAAGCTAACAAGCTTTTCTGTTGATGTACCAGGAGAGACAAGATTTTTACGTTTATTTGGAACGGTTTATATTAATAAAGATTTTTATGCAAATTTTACATGTACGTTTTTAAAACTTTTAATCGACACTGTATATTCATGATTGTGCTTACATACCTTTAAAGCTTATGCATACATTTTAAAGTATGCCATGGCGATGGAAAGTTTATTTGGGAAAACAAAATACATTACGTAGCGAAAATATATATATGCAGATCCAAAGTTAGGCTGGGGATTAGACATCCCTAATCTGAGCTTGAAGCAAAAAGCCACCATATTAAATAGATTTAAAACGCTTAATGGAAAACCTAAGTACCCATGGGAAGCAATAAGTATCTATTTGTACGGTTACCTAATTAGATTTAACAAGCAGATATATATGAATAACACTTTAAGTAAACTTTTAGAACCGCCTGGCTCTTATAAAAGAGTGAAAGAATTAATTTATAAGTATAGGAATAATGAAAGATTATGGGGAAAAGGAAATGACATATATAAAATATTGAATGAGTCTTTAATAAATGAGAAACACGTAGTAGAAATGCGAAGTCCAAGATTAAATTGGGAAGCACTCTGGAAAAACGGGCATTTAAATACCGGCCATACAAAGCCGAATGTTTCTCTATCTTCACGACAAATGGATTACAGGCGAAGTAGCCTTTAATAGACATCTGACAAACAATTTACCCAAATGCCGACTTTGTGGAACACATGTGGACTCCAAAAAACACTTAATTTTAGAATGTAAACAAAATGATAAAGAAAGGCAAAACATTAAAATTAAAATTATTACAAAATATGGAGTAAACGAAACAAACCAACTACTCTACACAAATAATATAAATGATAAGAAATTATACAATGAACTAATAGGATTTATCAACACAATAATGAAGACAATTAGAGAATATACATAAGTATGGAATACTTTTTACTATATATACATATGTCTGTAGGGTCTTATTTGCTACAACAATATACAGGGAAGGGATAGGAAGGGGTATGATGCAAGATCATACCGGATCCGAGACCCAAACCCAAATGCAAACATACCCATGCAACATAGACACAAACTTTACTAATATCTCTCTATCTTCCTACAGCACACACTAAATAAAAAGAAATTCTGAGGAGAGGGAAGCCGGTATCGATCTTAAATCACAACCGGCTTCCCCGATCCAAAGAACTATAAAAGTAAAACAACTATAAAGATATGACCCATTTGGCCAGCCCTACAAAAATACATAACTGACACAACAAATAGCACCCCACATAGCAAACACTGGGCACTGTAGATCCCTGGCAAGGATCACTAAACGTAAATGAGCTTTGATTCCAGCCTGGGAAAAACAACACCTATATTACATTAGAATAGGGATGGTGTACAAACCTTACTTCAAAATTTAGAAAATGGAATTGTCTAAAAATAAAATACAAAGCACATACACTTGGATTTAGAACAAATATACATAAAAACCCATTATCTTTAGGCCTAGGGGGTCCCTCAGATGATGAAAACTCTGAGAGGGACCACACCAATAAAGCCATGGAAAGTTACATTAGTGTCAAAAGATCTGTTTGTCTGTCTCTCTATCTTTGTTTCTGTCTGTCTGGCTGTCTCTCTCATGTATTTATAAACTTTGCTGAATTTCCCATTTCAGGGCAAGAGTACAATTTTAACAAATTAACGGAGTCGGAGGTAAATTCACTGGGTGAAGATTATGACTATGGCAGTATCATGCACTATGCTCGAAATACTTTTGCTCGAGCGACGTATGTGGACACAATCCTGCCACGAAAAAAAACGGGTATGGTGGTGAGACCGGAAATCGGGCAGCGAGTCAGACTGAGTCCGGGGGATATACGGCAGGCCAACAAGCTGTACAGATGTCCTGGTAAGAATACAAACAGTTTTTGTATAGTGTCAAGGTTGGGATCTAGCCTGCTATAAAATAACTCCAACAATTTGGCACCGCATTATCAGACGGATTCTCATTTTGGTTATCATAATTACTTCCTTTCCTGGATCGTATCAGTTCAATCGAACAATTAACTTAACCACCACCTTCTCAGCCTCACGTTTCTGTTATGTCATTCTCCATTTCGTTCATTATTTCCATGTAAGCTCTGTTGCATTTTTTCCAATTGATGGAAATCACCTCCACTTGAATGGCTACTTAGTGTAAAGACGCTCGCTTTCTCCACGAAAGTAGGCAATTGTTTTGCACATAATCTCAGGGTGAAAGATGTTGAAAGATTCACTTCCGAAGATTTTCATTGGAGGGGCTTTTATCAACGAAGAAATATTTTTTAACCAAAGTAAAAAATTGTCCCGTTTTATCAGTGAGAATACATTTTCTAATGGATCTCTGAACTTCCGAACATGAAAATTTTGTCATGTCCATATGCCGACAGCCGAGCCAGACATGCTTGCAGATGGTGCATTATCATGACCACAGCTGCGTGACACAGGCACACTTTCATGACCATTCTCGCTTGACAGAGACAAGCTTGCAGACGGCACACATCACGACCATTCATGCTTGACAGAGACATGTCCCCAGACGGCTCACTGTCATGACCATTCTTGCTTGACAGAGACATGCTTGCAGGCGACGCACAATCCAAGATACATGGAGTGAATAAGCTCGAAGTATTGACTTTTTCGATTTTAGGATAATTTCAACACAAGATAAAATTTTTGTGCTTGATCAGTGAATATTGTTTTACCGAAAAGATGGTTAAAGATGCAGATATTACATTTCTGTCAGGTCCATATGTTTGCTACTAAAGTGGTCATACATGAATGCACGCAAAGGGCGCAATATCAAGTGCAGAGTTAGGGCTTTATGCTGGCTGAGGACAGTTATGTTACTCTCCACCAGAATTGAATCTAGCATTAAAATAAACGAGTATTCAAAGAAATTTTCTTTCGATTTATTAGGTATTCAGTAGTATTCAATATGCGGAACTAGTAGCGTCGTTAGTGACCAACATCCCCGCCATCCGTGAGCGGTTTGGTTTAATTCTGGTGTTGGGAAGACTGCTGATAACGTCGCTCAAGCCATTATATATATATATCCTCATAATTTGGTCAGAATACATGCCAGTCTAAACATTCGGCCATTGAAAACTATTAGATCATAACATATATATATATATATATATATATATATATATATATATATATATATATATATATATACACTCATAATTTGGTCAGATTACATGTGCCAGTCTAAACATTCGGCCATTAAAAACTATTAGATTATAACAAATCCTTTTTGTTGATGTGTCTAACAACGGCCGTCTTGTGTACAGCTGTTGAAGGCGTATTTTGTTCTTACAGATGCTACGGTATAGAACCTTTTTCCGACCCAGATATAAAGTTTGATTAATGAAAATGCTGTATGTTGAACATTAACTGTTGAAATTAACTGTACGGGGGGTTCCGATACTTGGTAGAAAATCGAAGTAAGAAGAGGTTCACTGCCTGAAACTTGGCGATTACACGCCTAATCTTTCGAGTTAAATAACATGTACTTTCGGTATTTGTGTAACGCATTGCAGCTTTATACAGTTGATACGAATGTGGCGTCAGTTACGACCGCCGTGACTGAAAGTAGAAAAATTCTTGAAGACTTCAAAAATGAAACCTTGACCAATTTTAGACCAAATTTAACAGGGGTATTTCAAGCATTTAAAACTTGGAACCATTAAAAACTTTTTATGTCGGTCTACATCAAACATGACGTATGTTACTAAGTATTTAAAATACAAAAATGAGAGACAAAATGTTTGGACAATCACTTGAGTACTTTAGATACGTTTTGTACAAAATGATATCGAGCCAACGTCAAATAGAGCGCTGTCATTAAATACAGAGAACATAAATACATGTTTATACTCGAGATGTACAGGATCAGTTTGAATAAAATTTGGAAATACAAGAAAATCCAAGCATCAAGACTTTTAATTTTGTACAAATGATATCGCTCTGCAATATAACCTAGTTACTAAAAATAGATTCTTCAGCAACTTCCTCTGAAGAAAATTCAGTTTAGACCTTTTGATATCTTGAGTCTGAAAGCATTCAGACATCAGTAGCTTTGAAAATTGTACAAATGATGCTGACCAAAATTCAGAAGATGACTATTGGTAGAGAAAGTTAAAAACCATCCGGAGCGGTTTTTCCTCCAGTAATAAACTTAATCTGACAGGCATAATTGTGAAAGGAATAATTTCAATATGTCATCAAAGATGGCTATGTTATGTTAGGTTATAACAAAATCTGAAAAACTTTTAAACGACCCCTCTCAAATCTGTAAAATCTTCAAAAACTTGTAACAGAAATTTTGAAAAATTGATTGGAATCATTATGGCATCGAAGTCTGTCGCACATGATTACCTAACAAATTGGCATTTCGTTTGATCTTCGGTCAATGTAAGCAGGTGAAAGATTTCCGAATATATCCGGAGATGAGATTTTTTTATGGAACTTTTTGTATTTAGTTTACGTTCATTTTACTATTCTGCGTTTGGATGTGAAAAAAATCAGTTGATGCATATTGACTGCTAGATGTGATGTTCTCACAATCACAAAGTAGCGGTGGTTATCTTGTGAGCTTTTGAATGCTTCGCTCATATAACTCGTATTATTTGAAACCTTGACTCAATAGATCATTTTTATGATATACATATAAATGATACATAGGTACAATAATCGTTTTCAGACAATCCGAGAAGGACATCTGAATGACCTAAGAGCATCTTCCAATTCCGCATCATCAGTCCGAAAAATTGGAACTTCTTGATGACTGCACACTAATGATCAGGGCCATATTAAGATCCTTGTAGTCCATGGGGACTTTTTTTAAATAAAAAGATTGACATTGACATGACTCTACCTCTTTGTGTATACATTTTTCACTAACATGGTTTCGTAGGCCTTAGGCACTGTGCCTATTGGATAATACGGTCCTGCATTACCCCCCCTCCCCATTAGACAAACGCACACTTTTGCAAATATTATTTATATAGGATTGAAACGCACTTGTTTGTTTGTTTGTTTGTTTTCTAATAAATATTCAGTTTTCAAATTTATACAGGAACAAAAGTCCACAAATCTTTCTGGCAACGTCAAAAGGTACACTCAACTGCACTCAAAAATTCTTTTTAGTGGAGATTGCGGATCGTCTTTGAGTTCCCATCTTCTGTAGCTAATTTAAATAGTGAAAATAGCATCTCCTCATAAATGTTTATGTGCGTCTTCCAAAAGGAATTCGAACGAGGGTTAAAATCTTGGATACTGTCTGTAAACAAAGTAAATGCAACATAATCAAGAAATAGGACACGATTAAAGAACGCTTTTTACGGCGCTTCGTAACCTATTATTTATTTTCTTACGCTATACAGAAAAGTTCAAGTAATTTACTTCCAATAAATGTTATTCTTTATAGCTATGTGAAAAAAGCATAATCAGAATAGCGTGTTGATCGGAAACGCAGTATCATCTCTAATGGGTTTGGGAAGTCAGCGGGTCTCACTCGACTCTTCGCGTCTCTATAAGATCCGCTAATAACACATATACTGGAACTGATACAGCTTTCGCCATCCAATATACTATATTAATAATGCATTTGTATTGAATGACCTACCATGAGATGTAATACTTTTAACTTCCGTACGGAATCACATAGTTGCAAAGGTATTAATTTACATTAAAAAGATCACACAGGGTGCAATTTAACATTGTAGTCTCTTTAGAATCAAATATTGCAATTGATGAATGAAATTAAAACCACCCTGCGTCAGATTTTTGAAGAGATTAAAGAGCTAAATAAATGAATACTTAGATAAATAAGTACATTATTGTATTTGCGAGTGAAAAGGATAAAGTTAATCCGTTTTAAATTAAATTTGTTTTGATATGCGACATGAGTATTCGGGAAATCCCCCCCCCCCCAGCTCTCCAGCCATCCTACTTTTCTGATCTGTTATTCATATAATCGTATAACAAGGTTTGGTATAACTGCTAAACATGATTGAAGCAGGTGTAAATAAATTACTTTGGAGTGCTTACAGGTCAATATATGTGCAAAAGCTGTTAGGTAAACCGAGCGTCACCGCAATGCAATAAAACACGTCCATGCCCACAAAGAAATTGTTCTCAAAATGTTAAATAAAAACTTATATTTATTCTCATTGAACTGTTGAGCCAAAAGCTGATGTCCTACACGTTCGAGATGTTCTATAATGTCCATTATTCAAATTATATACAAGAAAATAATTCACTTCGTAACATTAATAATATCACATCCTAGAGGCAGCAAAATACGGCATTTTTATATAAAAAAAATATATAACATTATGTTTTGGGTCAAAATGTTTTACATTTGTGGTTAAAATCAACTATGGTTGTACATGATTTAATATACTTAGAAGTAAGATTTTCCATATTAAAACACTACTGTTTGTAAAACTTTTAAATATATCAGTCCTGTGCTTTGGGCGACTTAGTTGAATTTTAGCAGAAGAGTTCGTGATTCGACTCGTTGTCGGCAGAAACCCATAGAGGTGTATCCGAATCAATCACACGTGGGTTTCTGACGATATATTCGACTTTGAACAGCAGCAACGGAAGTAGAAGTGTTTAGATAATCCTGTGTCAGTTTGTTTTAAATGTTGCACATGTTGACTAGTTCACTGTATTTTACCCTCTTGAGTTTTGAAAAATTAAGTTTCAGTGAGTGCTGAATATTTTTCATCGAAAAGAATTCTAGGTCCATTCTTTTCTCTGTATTGAATGAGATGGAAAAGGTAAGATGAACTATATCCTTAAATATCGGAACAATGATAAAAAAGGAGGCTACATCAGACACTTGTAAATAGTAATTGTTGAATTTGGGGTTAAAACTGGTTAATTCTTTTAAAATTAAATCATATGAAACAAATTTTGCTTCATGCAGATTTGATTTGTTTTAATTTATGACCGAGTGTCGTCAACTGTGATTTTTTAACTTTTTTTTCACGAGTGACACATTGAAGCTTGTCATGTCCACATGAATGCCTAGGATTATTTCACTCTGATGTATTATGTAGCAACAATGTTGGTAAAGAATTAATTAAAAATATTTGTATTATTTGTTATCTGTATTTTCTGAACTATTTGTTGTTAAAAAGATTCAGTTTGTCCTTTTGAATTCGGTACAGTATGTAGGAATAATTTACCAGACTCGTTAGTAATATTGATTCATCAGTCTGGGATATTGTTGGAGAACTCTTTCTTTGCTTTTCTAATAAATTAGTTCTATTATTTTGCCAGTCTATGCGAAGAGTTTAGTTTTTACACTTATGTTTAGTTTTCATATTGATTGCGATATTTATTTCCTCAGTCCGCCATTCTGGTATTTTTAAAAATTGTTTTACTATCCTTTATTGGAATTGTTCATGTTTGTTCAAGACTTGCATAAATAATTTGTTCCAAGAGTAACATTATCTAACCCATTTATCAGCGACCAAGGTCCTTGCAGAATATATTAGGATCAAATTTATTGGTAAATCTATACTTAATGAAAACTTTTGCATTAGGGTTACTTTCAGATTGATGAGTGCGTTTTCTAATAAGTGATGCATGATAGCGGTCACTAAGACCAATACATAGCACTATGTTTGTAATCATGTCCAATGTGAAGTCCATATGAAAATTTTCTTTCGTATCCATCTGTGAACTGATGACATGTAACAGGATAAGTCAAACTCTACATGGCCTTTTGGCCATCTAAGGTAGCAACTTTATATGCTTCACATCCCTTCGCAACCACCACCACTACTACTATATTACTACTACAACTACTACTACTACTCTCTTTCTCTTTCAGCACTACAGAATAGAGATACTTTCTTAACAAAGAAGTTAAGAGTTAAGTGGCAATGTTACGTAGATGTTTCCTTACTTTCATGTGTAATATACATCTTAGTGGGTGTAGGGAAATTAACCACATGAAACTTACGATGAAATTTACCTCTTTTTTTTTGCTATCTTCTCGTCAACAAAACTAAGTCTGACTCAAAACTTCAAACTTCCTTGTTTTTAAGCTCATACAAAAGCAGGTGTTCTGATAGTTAACGTAGATCGATATGACATTGAACATGGTCCAACGAATCCTTCTAATAACGGAGGCTGATAGAGATAACTGTGAATGGGTATGTTAAAAGAGATAGAAAACATTGGCACAAGCATCTGAAGTTATTTGCTTGACAGTTGGATATCAGCTCGGTCTCTGTTACATAAACTGATGCCAGATTATCAGTGCTCAAAAGAGTCAATGTCAAATGTATTATTACTAACCTCATTTCAAACAGGGTACCACTCTGAATGAAGATGACCAGTTATCTAGGCTACATATTAATTACAGTAAAAAAGAAGCAAAGAAAGTATTGTGTATATGTCAATTATTACAATTATTAAATGATATCGATGGAACAGAAGAAATAAATAGAAAAGATGTACCATCTGTGCTCGCTTATAAGCCCAGTCCAACTGCAAACTGTACAGACCAAGATCTGCCTTCGCATAATGCGTCGGCAGATCTGGATCTGTGCAATTTGTTAGGTGTAATCAGTGGAACAAACAACACAGACCTGATCTGTAGACGCATTATGCTACGGCATTTCAGGGTCTTTGTTGTTTGCAGTTTGACTCGATCTATAAGCGAGTACAGACTGTATTTTTAAAAAATCAAGATCTTGGACTATTGATAATAAGCAAGGCCGATGGACTATCAATAATAAGCAATGTCCATAATATGCAATGTCCATGGACTATTGATAACAAGTAAGGTCCATGCGTATTTATCATGTGTAAGTATAGACGACATATTTCAAGTCGGATCAAAATTGGGATCACAAATATGATTTCCAGACTAGCCACAAGTTCAGGCAATTAGATCCGAGATTACAGCCATAATATGCGTGGATCTTGTTCATCATTGAACCCTTCCAAGGTCTTGATGATGCAAGCCCATATTTCAAGTTTTATCAAGATGGGATCGGAAATATGGTTTTCAGAGTGGCTTCTGGCTCAGCCAATCGGATCCGGGATACAAGATTAACGCATTATCATATGTGCATCTTATTTATTCTCTAAACCTTGAATAAAGATCTATACTTTTATTAGGATCGGTTTGATTCTTTCTTTCCTCAGCATTGATACAGCTTCAGTTGTTAGAACCAGTGAGCTTATTAGAGAGAGAGAGGCAGAGGAATTTCATCTTCTTCCAAATCTGTGAGTGCTGCTGCATCAGCTCCTTGCAGTAGGTTAACATATGTGGGGCTATCAGTCCATAAATAACCCTATTTAAACCAGTTTACGTGAATTTTGTTCTTTATCAGTTTGCTGGCATACGTGCATGTGTATTAACAAAAGCATTTCGGAGTACAAAAAGTCCTTATATTAGTACTACAAATAAGAACAAGCTGAACTGTTGACCATCAGTTATAACTGAACTATCTGCACTTGAAAGAAATATATCAGTTAGATTGATTGAGTTATTGTTTGATTAATTGTTCCATCCAGTGGATGATTTTCAAACACATACATTTTCTGTGCCAAACTGTTGAATGCATAAGGTCTCTGTTAATTTCAATCACGATTCCACGTTTTATCAATGAATATCAACAGTTTTGGAAAGCTTCATCTATTAAACCAAGAGAAACTCAATTCACGAAAACAAATTCCATTACTCTGGTGCCGTCCATTGGAATTATCTGCTGTCCGTGTATAAACTGCAAGAAATATTAGTTTGCACGAAATTATACATTGAACGTGCAATCACTAGCTAGTTTTAAGTTGACTAACATTCCTTATACTGATTAATGATTAACTGATTATTTGAATCACACTCTAACAATGAAGCATTATTATTATTATTATTATTATTATTATTATTATTATTATTATTATTATTATTGAAATAATAATAATAATAATAATAATAATAATAATAATAATAATAATAATAATAATAATAATAATAATAATAATACAAGTCTGGTGCTTGATTAGTTAGCTCAAGAATTTACTTTATTTCTATATCAAGCAGCAAACGAAGTCATATTTCTGTCATGAAAGGAAACTATATCCCAACCTATACTTAAGTTATCAACAAAATAAATTAATGGTATCTACTTTTGTGAGTAGATAAGGAACTATTTCATAAGTAAAGTGGAAATATTGTATTGTTAGGAGTGGCAATAGTTAGAAATAAAAATGTTTTTCTTAATGAATGCTCTGTTTTGTAATATCTACTAAAATAAGCGTATATTTTCTTTTCATTGTATCTTTTTGCAGGCTAAAACTATCACTTGAATGGATTCTTTCCCCATTCTGCGCAAATGCGGTTTACGGCTGCATTACTAGTTCGATATAAACATTTTTTTTTCACCAATAAATTAGAACGTTGACTTTTTAAATCTTTATGTCGTACATATGATGGGGGTGGGGGTGTTATTTTTTTGGGACTGTTTTCTTGTGCGGACTGATACGCTTAACACTGCTGGGATGGAGGTACTTTAGAATCATCACAGTGCAATCGTATCATACAGGCTTTAGAGTGTAACATGTTTACGGTGGCGCTCTACAGTTTCGCAATTTGCATAGGGTTACAATTTTAAAGAAAAATAATTTCCCCGGGTTTCCCCATTGTTTATACTGGCTATTTCAAAGAGACCTTGTATATCTTATGTATTTTCAAAGAATCTTTAATTCCCTTTATTTTTGGTGTGTGATTGACGGGTGTAATGTGGGTTATTGAGTATATATCTTGGCCTTACTCCAGATGCGCACCTCCCAAAAAACTGCTGGCTCCACTTGGTCATTTTCATTTCCTGGGCCTCAGAGGTAAATTGTAAAAAAGAGACGATAATTTTTTTTAATATACATTTTATGGGTAATTCATTTATTGCACTTTCAGAAGCTGATATTGTCTAATCTGGCAAAATTCATTTTCCCTATTTTAATAACTGCTAAAGACACTGTACTTTAGATTAATTTAGACAGATTTTTTTTTTTTAGCACAAGGGAGCAGTCATTTTAGTTAGCTGTGTGCATAGATTATGTACAATTTCCACAAGTGCAATATACAGAGAAATGTCAGTCATTGTACATCATAGCAGCATAGAGGTTGCCAACATTCACTCCGTTGTGCATGTTCCAAATCCAAAGAACTTCACCTTACATACGTCACTCTCTCAGAAGTACATAGTAACTGGTGAGCGCACCCTAAACAAAGGATATTAATGATCGTGAGTTTACCAATTAAGATTTTCATACTTTGTTTTGTTGATTTCTGCATTCAACCTGAATTCCGTGGTCTTGGCTGCTTGGCGTCTAATTAACAGACACTGCACCCAAATCGCGATCGGCAATTAATTTTGGTTGGCATTTGACGCTGATCTATCCCAGATTTCTACATCGTTTTCAGACATGATTATGAATGTGAAGAGAGTTAACGTAAATAAATGAAAAAGTTGTAATATTACTTAATCATGGGTTTTGCCCTAAAATTTTGTATCGTTTGTCTTAGAGCTTAGCGGGTAAGATGTGGTTGACACTAAACATAAAATAGAAATAAGTGATGTAAGTCCAAGGCCATTTTCAAGATTCATATGGAAAACTATTTAAATAAGTTTGTACTTGAAGCCATATTGTTGTTTGGAGTTGCTTTAGGCATTGTTTGATAGCGCTTCCACATGGCTGACATAAATCAACAGTGTTAGTAGGTTTCAGGATCTGTTCATGGTGGAGAGGGGGAGAGAATACGAAAGATTAATTAGTCTTTAAAATCAAAACACAAGTTTGACGAAAACTTGATTAGGCCAAAAAATGATACCACTTTTATCGAAACAAATATTTGAAGAACAGACATAGGGTCAGATATGTTTTGAAAATGGGAAAAGAAAATAGTTCCAGAGTTTTCATCACTTAAGTGGCCATTGCACTTTAACCAAAACTGAGGCTCAATAAATATTTCTCACACTGATATATTTCAATATCTCATCATTATGAAATATGTAATAAATAAATATATTATGTCTGTACTCTTGACGAAAATAATTTGTATAAAGGAATATGTTTTGGGTTTCACATATTTCTCATCAGTTTTTTTCTTGGATTTTGCACGTCTTTCCATTATGTCACTGAATTAAAGTCTCTGTCGATGTTCGTTACAGTCAAATGTTTCCTGTTGGTTGCTCCTTAGACGGAAATTCTGTTGTCATGATATATTTCTTTTGTCATGATACATTTCTTTTGCTATGATACATTTCTTTTGTCATGATACATTAGGCTGAGATTAGTAAATGATTCTACGTAATAATGTATCAACACGTGCGATCTTGTCATCTGGCGTTTTGTAATATAAACTTTGCTGTAAGAATCTTTAATTTGTCCCGTCTGACGAATACTTTTAATCTGTTTTGCATCTTGTCTCCGCATAGCATTTGGTGTGATCACATTGTTAATGCTGCAGGGTACTATCCAGAAACATTGTCAACTTCTTCTTGGAACCGTGGCAAGTTTCATAGCTTTATAGACATGCGTTTTAACTGCCGCATTTTTGTTCCTTAGCTCGTTCGGCTAGATAATTTCTTGCATCGTTTGTTTTCCGAGTCACATATTTTAGCTATCTCCTTTGCATTCAATTTTACATGCGGTTGTTCTATCGTTAGGTACTTGTTTACTGATGGACAGCTATCATTGCCATGAATATTTAAACGAACTTTGCGTCAAAATGTGCATTCAGTCTCTGCACACTTTTCAGGATCCCCCGATGGCCGAGTGGTTTAAGACGCTCGCCTCTCACCTCTGTCTGCGTGAGTTAAAGTCTCGGCTCAACCAACATGGAGAGGCGAGAAAGCTTGTTTCCGGTGGATCAGTGTTTCTTCCGGGGTCTTCTCATGTTCTTTTTCTGCCAAATATACTGTCCCTTGAATCATCCTCGTTTGTCATAATTACTGCACCAACAACCTCGTGGGCTATATTTTCTCAATTTAATGATATCACACTGTGGTATATTCTTTCGCTAGCCATGCTGTGCATATGGCAGAAAACCGATTCAATTGAAGAGGCTTCGTTGATCCTGTACTCTTTAACCTGACTTGCTATATTGGAACACATTTCTTGGAGTGGGGCAGTCAATATGATGTTTCGATGACTGACGGAATTTATCTTATTATACATATTGCATCCCTATAGTAAATGGACTAAGGACCATTCGTATTTGTACAAGATATCTTCCACCTTCATCTGTTTAACATGTGTAGGTGTGTCCCATACAATACTGAAGCGTTTATCATATATTATTGTAACTTATGTTACATGTCCAGACCATTTAACAACTTCTAAAATCGAAAAGGGAGCTATGTCTGTGTTGATTTTGATGCCCATGCACATGTTGAGCGTTGGAATTTTGCTTATGGTACACATATTCATTGACAGTCTCGTGCACAGAAACTGCTAGCTTGAAATGGAGTGTTAATATCAGCTGAAACAGAATCATTATTGTGCCGATTATCGTCCCAGTTATTGTGCTGATTATCGTCCTGATTATCACTATACTATTACTTACGCCTAATATTGTCTTCCTCAAGATGAGTTTTGTACTATCCACATTTTTACAAATAAGTTTTGTTTCTTTTTTTTGTCGGTGTTTTTACATGAAGACTTTTGATACCTGTCACAAAGTTAATATTATTATACTTTCTTTCATTTATTTTGTACTGTCATACCACTAGAACATGCTTGTTCATTATTTTGAATTCTTCTGTCTTTTATAATCTCACTTATGCAGTTGGTAGGAATCTAGCACATACAGCATTGTCTCTTTGCGTGCAATCAGGAAAGTGAAACTGAATTGCATGACCTCTGCGTGGTCCAGATATAGTCTGAACAGGTCCATTGTGCTGGATGATTTCACAAACAGTGATCAACTATAACCTTCAAAGATTGATGCAGGTTATGTCATCGTTGCCAAACATAATTAAGTAAAGATGATATACTAAGGTTTCCAGCAATTTAAAGAGAAAGTTTTGGAGCTGGCTTTTTAAATCAATTTGTTATCCAAAATTGATCTCAAGCCCATAATAAAAATGTTGAGTCAAGGCCACATTGTCATCTAATGGATTTTGCGCCAAAATTGCAATATGCAGATGAGTGGCATTTAGTCTCACAGAAGAGCAGTATTGTATTATCGTAGGAATATTCCTCTGGCATTTTTGGGATCTTGAATATTGCATTGTTGACAATAAACGGGAAGATGATAGTACGCAAGAGCCCCAGATCTCAGATAAGAACAACCAGCGTCATGACATGGAAATAGAAAACAAAATCTACCTGCCCCTTCAGTAAGCCACACCAGCATAGATGATGATGAAGATAATAGTGATGCTAACGATGAGAATAATACTGATAATCAAAGAAGAGGAAACAATCAGTCACCACGTGATGTAGAAATAAATGACGGTAAACGTTGCTTCTACACACACACACACACACACACACACACACGATCATGATTTGGACCAGTTACTGCACTGAACTGACAGCCAGTGGGGCCTGTGCACAACCGGAATACTTGGTAAAATAAAAGTTTGACTTGCAAACAGAAGAGAAAGCAAAGGAAACATGTGGCACGAGAGAGAAGTGATGTTTTAAATAAAGTAATAATACCGTATCCGACCATCAGGACAACCCAGTTAGGTCATAAAGTGATTTAAACAGATACAAATTGTCTGTTGCATTTTCCTAAACATTTTCACTATTTACAATAAGATTTATTAACTAATTTAAACGAACGGATTATCAAAGGATACCCTTTAGTAATGCATCCTGCACAGCTATTGACCATGTGCTTCTGACGACATTGACTGTATTGATATCACATGACTGGGTCAAGTGGCAGCATCTGACTCGGGGTTAAACATCATTTAAAGTAAAATTATTTGCATAGTCAACTGATAAGATACGATGCGCTGACAATGTTAGTAGTTTTTAGTGGCATATTCATGTACATACAGGGCAAATTTCAAACATATAGGACAGTAAGATATGAAGCATGCAAAAGGAAAAAAAAAAAATATGCGTTTCAAATGTGCCTGGATAGCGTTTGAAACAGCAACCTTTTCATTTATACGCTCCGCCAACTTCTTATACTTCAATCAGGTTTGTTTTTGTTTTGTTTTTTAAAAAGTATCGATGGCTATCGCGCGCTTTCACTAAATTCTGCAGGATAGGAACAAAATAATCTCAGCACGTGGACGCTTAGGGAATTTAACGCGGATGATGACCGTAAAGGGGGAAGAAGAGTGTATATGCCATATTGTCAACACATGGACTATTGCTGTACGAGGACTGAATAAAGAGAAATAGCTTGTCCCAGTTCACTTGATCATAATATTCGTGTTTAGACAAAGAATTAATGGCGGTGCACATGATACATTTGTCCTGTCCGTTACACAGGGGATAAAAACTTACCATGTATCTTTTATGCACATCTAGTAACTTGTACGTTTCGCACAAAATGTATGACGGATAGTTTGTTCCGCTATCGGAATGGAGATCTTTTGGGATTCCGTATCGGCAGATGATGGTATTAACAAACGATTTTACCACCGTTATGACTTTGATCTTGCGTACAAACACTAACTCCGCATATTTGGTTAGGTACCAGGTGAAAGCAAATACATATATGTTTTAGATTACTTTGCAGGTTGAAAAAGCTTATAATAGATGTTGAAATAGAACTGAAGAGATTGCTAAGGATCGGCATTGATTTTATTTTTGCTCTTGCAAGAATTCGGATTATGCATCGAATGCTTTAATCCAATTTATGATATTGGAGTTCAGTATATGCCAGTAGAATTTTAATTTAGTATTTAGAACGGAGGCCACGTATTCGAATGGCCAACATGTATGCAGCTAAACTTAAGTTTCCTTGAGAACAAAATCACGCATAGATTATGGACACAAATCTAAACCCGTATTGGTATGTTCCGAACATTCCTTTTATCCAGAGTGTACAATTCAAATAGAACGTAGTTATGTACAAAGTATGGACTTATTATGTCTCGTCTCTTTTTGCTGTCTTATGACGATTTACTTGTCTCAAGTTGTTTCTGTACAAATTTTCTGATCTTTTATCTTCTCTCAAGCTCATTATAGATAACATGTTTTATTTTAATTGTTTAACCGAAGTGTTGCTTATCTCTGAGGAGATATGTCAACATGTGGGTTCTGAATTATCGGGCTATATATGAGGGTTGTCACTAGGGGCCTGTGTTCGTTTTCAGTAGCTTCGTAAGACGGCAGCTCGCTTACTTTCGAGCAAGTGCTTGACTGATCGTGTTCAGTTTCGTAAGTTCTACTTAAACCACCTGCCTTTAGGTTAGTGCCTCCTGAACAGTGTTTAACCTCGAAACTGTAAGACTGCAGCAAGGTTTTCCAGTGTGCAACTATGCCTACTGGTTCTTTCATGGTCGGTGCCGTTATAAGGCACAGTTGTCGACATAATCCTCGAAAGTAGAATGCTGAAGGTAGCATTCAAGATATTTTCACCGCGAAGTTTCCGTAGAAGGGGAAAAACATGTATGTATGTATGTATGTATGTATGTATGTATGCACAGTTTATGTATGCGTTATTGAATGTTTACTTGTTTATAAGTTTAACGTGGCTTATAGATCCATTTGGATGGATAGTTATTACTTTCTTCATATTATTAGTGTATTCATGAGACTGTGTTATAGCTTTGTACTGTGTGCAACGTATGTCAGTATAATAATAGACCATTTACGTACCTGATGCAAAAAGCGCAAAGAGCGAAAGAACTTGCATACGTGTATAATCTAAAAGGGCTGAGTGTACCTAGGGTAATCTAGCACGGGTTGATGTTGGCTTTTGTTTCCAGGCTTTAAAGCAACCTGGCAGTCTTTTTGTCCGAACAAACTCAGTGATTAAATAATTACATATAACCCTTCGATACTTACCAGGAAGTCCTCAAATGCTATCAGATGTCTGAGTTTTGCATGCATTGGATTTGAGCTACACGACATAAATAGTGCATTTGTCTCTACGCAAAGACTGCACGTCGCAGTCTGTCGAAGATGTTAAGTAAGTGGATTCGCGGCCAGGTCGGTGTTGCTATTAAATTTATGAAAGTCTACATCGAAACCATAAAAAAAACTGTTGTTCTTTTGAGCAACAAGTAGGCATGAGGTACCACATGGGCTAGTTGATTCCTCATTGACAGCAGGCTCAATCATATCATTTGCTAATCATTTCTTTTGTTTTAGTCTAACCGTTGTGCCTGCTGCCTATTTTGATGCGTGTCTTCAGAGCAAATTTTCTAGCCGATTCAACTGATTTTTAATGTCCCCAAAATGCTTCCTCAGTGAAAATCAAGACCTTGTTTGTTATACTCTTCAATTTCACTTTTCTGAACAACTGATTTCGTATCTGAGTTATTTTGTTTAGGCACATCTTTGTCGTCTTCGTAAGTATAACATTTGGCTCTGTAGTGATAAACATACAATTTTGCTTTCTTTAAACTTTTAAAACCTCTGACATGAGACTTTTCGGCCTTTTGGAGGATTTCCGAATATATCAGCTGATTATGTTGTGTAGCGAGCCTCATGCTGGCTGGTGTTTGGAATTAGTCGGCCTTCTTCATACACAAACAAAAAATTAGAATCAGTGAGACGTCAAACCCTACAGTTAAAAGGGGAAAAGTAAATGTCAAAGATATTGACCGAGATTTTAAAATTGTATGGAAATGGACGGGCAAATATTTGGACAGTTTTTACGAAAAGTGAACGTTCCCGGAAAAGCGTACTGGCTGAGGAACAGATCTTTCCGCCTACCAGTTGTCGCCATAGTCTATGATAGGGACTGCACGAATATTTACGTATTGTGCATATCCTGGGATTATTTCGGGAGGTACATTTAAAGGTTTCAACATAAGTTAATTCATATGACTTATGGACAGAGTACGTTATTTATTATGAAACCTCTTTCCTCGTTGAGCAGTTTGCGAGATATTAGCACTGTCGCTACATTTAGCACTCGGCGAGAACTGATCCTTTGACAGTACTACACGTTGTTTGAAGGACTAATCATTATGCACACACATCCCCTCCATAAAATAAAACATAATTTAAAAAAATAATCAGTAAATAAAATAAAATTAAAATTAAATGATGGGGGATTTGCCCCTCAGATCCTAACTGGGGGAGGACCTACAGGCCTTCTAATTTAAGACTTGTTTTAAATTCAATCTAGTGTGATGCCTGCGAAGTTAAGTGGCAGTTACGTTAAATTACGAAGTTCATGGACTTCATTTTTTGTTGTTGACCTGTCACATCGACATAGCTGCTAGTACCCACGACGAGCGTTGGCTGGTGAAAATGACTTTAGACCCAAAATCTCATTAAGGAGTGATTTACCTTATTCTGAGCACCGTTGTATCTGTTTTCTTAGAACTATTTAACATCTCGGGTAAATAACAAAAATAAAAATCGCAGGCTTTTGTTTATCAAGTCCATAACCATTCCATGTTTATTCCAGAAATCTTTACCCAGAATAATTTCTGGTCCTAATTCAGGTACGATGTAAAAATTAACATTAAGAACTAAATAACCAAAAGTATAACAACCTTTCTAGTGATAAGAAACCTTTCTGTACTTGCCGTGACAATGAAATTCGTATCTGACATCAACAATTTCCACTGTACCTATTTTCCCTGAAACAACTGTACATATATAGGTGTTATTACATTATTGTATGAACCTGAGTGGATTAATGTATGTGTGGAAATTAAAGCATTGTTCGGGACAACCACTCGTTCTCTCGTCTTGACCGAGTTTTAAATCGGCTGGGCCGAGTAAAACTACTACGTACTCGTCACGTACCTGCAGTTCTTTAAAAGTGTAAGCAGTGTAGTGAAGTGTACTGGGTTGACCACAGTGAGGACAAGGACGAGTAACTGTTTCAACTTACTCGTCTCATGGACGAGTGCTTGGAAATGTTTTTCTTGAGTCCCACTTTCCTAATAAATGTGAATTTTGTCCATGCACATGATTATATGCACTGACACCATCATTGTCAAAGGGCTGTCACTGTATAGACTGCTGCAACACCGAGAAGGCGCCCCACCACGAACTAGGCTGTCGAGTTTTCCTTTTGAGGACAGTTATGATCAGACCCGGCTGGTTGCGTGTGCGAAGTGCGCAATGTACACAGGCGCCTTTTCATTTCCTGTTCGTTTTATTCGCAATTTATTCGAAAACAAAATTTTGGAAAGGCGCCAAACATTCATCGCACACACAAGAAAAACACCACGTGCCGGGCCTGGTTATGATGGATGTGATCAAACTCGCCACCAAGGTAGGGTATCTTGGCTTTATTCCGCTGGTTATTGTCTCGTTAATGTTAAACACTTCCGGTTGACCTTGTCCGGTCTTCTCGAATAGTTGGCATGCTTTGTTGATCCTTTGTTGTTTCCTTTGCATGGTAAGTTGGTCCATGGATTCCAACAACTTTGTTGGGGCTGTAGATTGTTATTTCATTTCGTCCAGCACGAGAGACAAATTTTTCTGTATGGGTGGACGTGCCACCTATGTTGACTTACAGAATAACCTGGCGGCCTGAGCTGTTTTATTCCAGATCTTGGAGTTCTGTTGAATTATATACTTTCGCACAGATGGGAGAAGGCCTCAAACGAATCCTATCATTTTGTCTTTCTCGGATATTTGGAGGACTCTGTATTTCTTTTCGAAGTCACTGAGGTTGCGTTCCAGAGATACTTACTGTATGCCACATTCTCTTGTCATATAAATTATATATATATATAGCGAGAGAGAGAGAGAGAGAGAGAGAGAGAGAGAGAGAGAGAGAGAGAGAGAGAGATGGATGGCACAGTTGTATCAACGTACCATCAGTCTTGCTAATGGAAACTGTTTCACATGTTTACATACTTATTTTATCACCTTGAACAGTTTTATGTGCTATATATACCGTCGTTAGATTTTAATTACTTTTCATATGTTTTCGTTGTCATACATCATTTGCACTCCCCGTTGATCGGGAAACTTTATTTATTTATCACGGTTACCATTTGATCGTTTTACTTTGAACCTTTTACCACTTTTAAATGATGAAAGATGTAACATTTGTATGGCGCTGGATGGCCTCATAGTGCTGGTGCGCCGTAAAAAAATTCAACCAACCAACCAACCAACATACTTATTTAATGTGTCTGAGATCAGTAAATAAAATAATAATCAAACAATTTCATTTTTTGCGGGACGTCTTTGTTGTTCGTCCGATTTTCACCAGCTGGCCACCGCTGACCAAAAACTTATCCATATTTTATGTTTATCGAAGTTTACATCATTGCGGTTCACGTTATCGTTAATACCATTAAACTTGTCTCTAGAGTCTACACTGTCAGATAAATGTAAACTTTCGTCTGATTTTTGTTCATCGATTATTCCTCAAGGCAACATAGTATGCAACAAGAATTGCGATTGGGCGGATTATTAATATTCTTTTAACTAAAGTAAGTAAACAGAAGGAACTGTCACATAATCTACAACAGACCAATGAGAAAGTGTAATCCTGAATCATATGCGTTCAGTGTGTCGAGCCAGAGATGAAAGATACCGCTAATATGTGTTTGTGTTTTGCCAGACGACGTACGATCGCGAGTCTTGTTTAGCTAAGCGTTCACCCGGGGTGGGGCTGGTAATGTTGACTGTGATTACTTCATGAGACAATGAGTAGCCGACTCATGTGGATAAGTGTGGTCTCTTACCGATAGAAATCACCGAACACTCAGCTACGGAATTATATGAAAATTATTCGGGCACTCTGCTGCAGATGCGCAGAGGTACAATATAATGATTAAATGTTTGCTGCTGGAAACATTATTAAACTCCATTTTAATCTTGCACATGATCATTTGTTAACAGTGATTTTGTGACAGTATTTTTCGGTTGCCCGACTGAGCTTTCACACTGGGAGAAGTGGTTGCGTGCCATCAAGTCTTAGTTGTCCTGAGCGCCGAAGCAATGTATTTTTCTACCCCGATGTCAGCGCCATTTTAAATACCTGTCTTGAGACTTCTTGCACTTAGTTTATTTAAGTACTGGACCATGTATATGAATTAAGGAAGTAATTATCGAATATTACAAGAGGTGAAGGTTTTCATGTTTTTATTTTAAACAATTGTGTTTGTCATTATCGTACTCTTCACAGTAAGTTCCCCGGCACTTGACAGGTTTCACCTGTATATACCGTTGTTGTGATCTCTGTAAATACAGGTGTCAAAACAATGGGCAGAACAAAGTGCACGCGTTTTATGGTGGCGAAAGATAAATGTGTTACATGTCTCAAATATATTAGGTGCAATTTGGGTCATATCTGCGACATATGCACACGATGGTCGATAAATGTGGGGGCGATCGTCTTGACCAAACATATTAATGGGAATCTAAAGAGCTCGGAAACGTACCACCAGCGATGTGGACTCCATCAGTATCGCCGTTGACACCACTTCAGTTATTAGCTTCCTGTTAGTACCTTCAAGACAGCGAGCTTACGGTAAAGAAGAAAAAGTAATTAGGTCACATAGTCTATTAATACAGGCCCTCCCCTTTACGACCTGAACAGGATTTTTTCAGCATTACCTCGATGGCTAGTACCGTCTTGGTACGGCAGACCGTCTGAACCAGTGATAGATATACCAACACTTCCCAGTACTCTTTCCAGGAAAGCCAGTATTGGACTTTGGCATCTGATGTTAATTGACTATGGACAACACCGACTCTGACACTGCCGCAGTCTACGCCTGGGGTTCCCGGGACTGGGTACCGTGATCGACTTTCCCAATATATAAACAGTCCCGGCTTCATGAAAAAAATATTTCACAACATCTGGAATTGCTGGTCTCACCACCCGCTCAAGTTCAGACTTCCAGGAACCAGCAGAGAAAAACGAATGGCTTCTATCAAATTCTGGCCTCCCTTACGTATTACGTACCAACACCGGACAGTTCCAGCAACTGTACTTGTTCCGTCGCGACCCGGCACCGTCAGTGGCAACGTTCTAGTACCGGACACTTGGTACAATTCCAGGACCATCTACTGTTCGCTCGGGAACGTCCGGAGGTGACAGTGTCACAATCTGGCTGGACCTCCAGTCTACTCCATCGTCATTCTTGCCTGGCTTCGCCTGCTTCGTCACAGGAATAACAGAAGAGACGTCGATGTCACCCAGTTCTTATGTGTTCGAGGACTGACGCTCACAGCTCTTCTATGCGGGATCGGACGATGCACAGAGAAGACTCATTCCTCCGCGCATCGATGGAAAATGTTTCCTGTCTTCTGCCGCCCACGTTTTGTCATCCTGCTTCTACGACATTGTTGGCAACATACAAAGTATCCGCATCCATTGATATATTGGCAAAGAAAAACCAGCCGACATTCAAACAGCTGCTGATTTATTACATTATTTAGAAGGGCAGCTTAAAGACACAAGCATCCAAAGACCTTTCTTTTCGATTCGTTTCTGCTACTCTCGTGCTGTTTCAAAAATTCTTTCTTTAAGATGCCGTCACCTGTTTTTCGAAGTGAGGTCCCAGACGTAGACAGACACGTTATAGGCCTGAAAATTACAAAATTCGACATCAGTTGGTATAGACCAAAAGTACTTTCTAGACAAACAACAACTGGCTCGAAATGTCGTTGCAGCAGAATATATTCTTAACGTGATATCCATATCTTAATTTCAGCAATTCGAACAATGCCTGGACCATCCGTCAATAGCCCCGCTGGTCCCGTTGAGTGGTCATTCTTGTGGATGGCGTGTGTTCTGAATAGAAAAGCACACTAAATGCTTGACAGATCCATAGCAGAATCAGTGAACCTACAGGTTAATGAAAAAGATGCCTTTCTTTCAACGTCCGCTTTCTTTAAGAAACACCATAACGCCGTAAAGTCATACTTAGATTACAGCCACTGTCGTTCAACTTGCTCGTTCATGTTCATGTATTTATAGTTCGGAAGCAGATTCCATAGAAGCAACCTTTACGCAGGACCAACGTTCGAGAGCTTTCATAGTTCCAC
The DNA here is from genome assembly GCA_016617855.1 of Megalonaias nervosa. Lineage (NCBI taxonomy): Eukaryota > Metazoa > Mollusca > Bivalvia > Unionida > Unionidae > Megalonaias > Megalonaias nervosa. The sequence goes on from JAECUM010035664.1 coordinate 29,024, forward strand.
AGTAAAGATCAGAGAAACGGGACGAACCAGCGCCGAGGACACATCAATAGAAAAATAGCCATACAAGTCATCAGACAAGAACAGTTTCCTAGGGCCACAGATGACAAAAGGTGTGGAGATTATGACCGAATCTGTGACGGTTTCTCTCGCCGTCGGTCTCTATCCTGTTCTTTCACTATTCCCGGTTGAGGGTGAGGGGTCAGGGATGAATATTCAAACACTTCGGCTCGAAACGGGAAAGTCTCTGATAACTCGTCTCAGTGAGCCTTGATATCACGTTCAGTGCCCTTCCATCGTCGTCAAGAGCTGCCTTTGCCATTCACGTCCCAGGAGATCCTTACATAGCGCTTGGTCTACAGCAAGAGATAGACAGTCTCCTCTCTAAAACGGTGGTAGATATTGTTCAAAACATAAACTCACAAAAATTTTACTCCATGCTGTTTCTGGTGTCAAAGCCAATGGCAGAATTTGGCCGGCCATAGACCAAGCTCTCTTTCATTCGGGCACCATGGTTCAGAATATAGAAACTGGGTTTGTCTCTCATCTCCTTGCTGGAAGATTTCACAGTTAGTTTCGATCTTCAAAATGCATACCTCCATATTCCAATCCACAAGCCTTCTTGGAAATTCCTGCGGTTTTAGCACTCAGGAATATGACGTATCAATTAATTATACTCCATTTCGGGTTTCAACATCGGTTAATTCACACGAATTATGGGCAGAGTCAGTTATTCGTTGTGGAACCTCTTTCCTCGTTGAGCCCTTTACTTCAGGTGGTACATGATCGAACCGAGCTGGTGAGAAGATCCTATTTATTTCTGCTGTTTACAGAAGGAAAGGAAGATATTTCAGTTCAGGCTCTATCGTCCTGGATATGATTATTCGCTCTGATAATACGCAATCAGAATAACCAGCCTCCCCATAGTTACGTTGTAAGACATGACAGAGCCGTCATATCGCTCCGGTGGTAACTGCATTATGGATATGATCTTGCGCCGTTCACTCTGTCCATGGAGGTATCACTCTTGTCAGTCTTTCGTCAGGGTAAGTATTATAGAGTACACAATTTACTCCAAAACATGGTTTCTCCAAGTCTGGAATTGTTATATCCAACTTACTCCAAAACGTGGTTTCTCTAAGTCTGGAATTGTTATACCTAAGAGACATGATCGCCATTCCGAAAGCCAGAGAATAACTAAGGCGGACAATGAACATTCAGGTCCAAAAGCCATGGTTAACATTTTCTTATCAGAATGCAAATTCTAGTCCTTTACTTTTGGTTTGTCAGCTTCGTCCATCAGTTCGTGTGTATGCAGAGTCTGTGCAATTTGATCCGCAAGATAATCAGGGGTAATCATTAAGCTTGTGGATTTCAAATTCGTGTCCATATAATCCAGATTTCTCCAGTACATGCTGTGTACTTGTTGTTATTTGCATGTGTAATATACAAAACAGCTTAAGTAACTGGCTTAACATCTGGGCATCAACTCAATCCATGTTGCATTTATTAATTCCAAAATGATCAGTGTTCAGAAGAGTGAGTGGCGAGCTAGGAATCCGTAATAATAGATACAGGTGTAAATCCGTAATAATAGATACAGGTGTAAATCCGTAATAATAGATACAGGTGTAAATCCGTAATAATAGATACAGGTGTAAATCTGTAATAATAGATACAGGTGTAAATCCGTAATAATAGATACAGGTGTAAATCCGTAATGATAGATACAGGTGTAAATCCGTAATAATAGATTCTGGTGTGAACAGAGAAAGGTCCAAGTCTCTCAGCGAAACTTTCCTTACAAATATGGACTTTAACGAATAAAATGATTTGGTGTAAGTTTCAACTACAGTTCATGTTTCATCGTCTTCTTGCTAGGTTTAATTGAGTGGAAGACTTTTGAAAGCGCACCTGCACCACAGTTTGACTTTAATACCTGTAAATGATCATACTTTCAATGGAAATTACTTGATTTAAACAGCGTTAGATCTTGACGTTAGGTAATACGTTCGAAAGCTTACACTGTAGACAAAGACTTGCACGTGATCAAGATGGTGCATTATTCATCAAGGCAAACAACCTTATAGCTGAGTCTGTTTTATATGAATGAAAGAGGATTGATAAGGAAACATAGGCAGATATATAGATTTGTTAAATATTTACATTCAGTCTCCATACGAAATGCTTCTTACCTAACATACCTACAAAAATCCATGTGCATAGGGATGGATCAAATGACGTGTCACATTCAATATGTTTTCATGCTGGAATTCATTTTGCGTATGTACAATCGAATCGTCCCTCGGTAATGATTTGTCAGAATCAACAGGTGTTAGTAACCTTCTCAAGTCGTCCATTCCATCACTGCCGTCAATCCAACAAACGTTGCTTATTCAAAGACAGTATAAATGCTAGACTATAGTGTGTTCAGGACGGAGATGAAGTAAACCGAGACCAACGTTTTCTATCAACGTCGATCTAAACTCCGTCTCCACCCCTACTTTTTTATTTCGTTTTGGTAACGAGGAAAAAGATTACCGCAACTTAGTTGATACTCCAGTGCTCTTCATTTTCTTTTTGTCCTTTTCACACTCAATTTTAAATTTGGTATATAAGTTTCAGTAATAAGGGATTTATGGACTTCCCATTCTATATAGGCACACATACTAGCATTCCATTTTATAGAATCCTCACTTTTTTCTTTCCTTTTTTAAAAACTCTACTAGTTGCAGACCCGAAAAGCTTATGAGGTGACCTCTTGTCGGTTATCCGTCGTCCGACGACAGTCCGTCAGTTAGTACAAGTTTGTTATCGCTATTCCTACTAAACTAATTGGATCATTACCATGAAACTTTACATTCGCATTCATCCCAAGGTCTAGTTGGTCCTAAATAGTGCTGATTATACATCCAATATGGCCGCCACAGCAACCATCTTGAAAGAATTGTTATCGCTACTTCTCCTGAATTTATGGTCAGATCAAAAGGAGGGTTTACTAATGATATTTAGTTGGGTCTAAACAAAAATTATGCCAATATAATGACCAATACGGCCTCCACGGTAGCCACCTTTAAAATTTTGTTATCACTACTTATCCTGAATGGAAAGACGTATCAACTTGGAATTTTTACCAGAAGACTTCGTATGATGTCTAGTTGGTCCTTGATGAAGACATCCAATATGGCCGCCATAACGACCGCCTTGCAGATCTTATTGCTACTCTTATTGGTTGTTATCGCTACTCATACTAAATGGATGGTCATTTCAACATGGGGGGGGAGGGTGCATTAAAAGACTTCTTATGGTGTCTAGTTGGTTCTAATTCATAGCAGTGCCAGTCTGACTTCCAGCATGGCCACCACGTAACCATCTTGAAATTCATGTTATGGCTACTTCTTCTGAATGGAAAATGATAATGGCATGGGTTTTCGCCAGAAGACTTCTTATGATGTCTTTTTGGTTCTAAATAACAATGATACTGCCTAGATATCCAGTATAGCCACCACAGTGGCAGTCTTAACAATTCTTGTTATCGCTACTCTTCCCAGATGAATGGTATTTTCAGAATGGGGTCTTTGTTTGAAGACTTCTCATGATGTCTAGTTGGTCTTCAATAAAGTGGTGCCGATCTGGCATTTAATATATGCACCAGAGCAGCTGTTTTGAAAATCTTACTCTCCTGAACGGTAAATCACATTAGCATGGAGTTTTTACCAGGAGTCTTCTTATAATTTCGAGCTGGTCTTAAATGTGTACATTGTGCCGATCTAATGTGTCAAACGGCCATTACAACTGCCATCTTTAAAATAGTGTCGCTACTCCTCCTACATGGAAAGTCATATCAATATTGGGTTTCACCAGAAGACTTCTTATGATGTTTAATTGTTACTAAATGAAAATAGTGCCTATTTTACACCCAGTGTTGCCACTGTGCCAACAATCTTGAAAATCTTGTTATTGCTACTCCACCTAAATAGAAAGTCATTTAAACATTGGGTTTTCACCAGACGACTAGTTATGATATCTGGTTGGTTCCAATCTGACCTAGATGGCTGTCACACTGAACATATTGAAAATCTTGATTCAATTTCTCCAGAATGGGTGATTATATCTACGGAGTGAGTGGGGTTCCACCAAAAAGGCTTCGTAGTGGTGACTAATTTTGTTCTAAGTGAAACTGGTGCCGATCTTTCATTCCAATATATCTGCACAGAGATGCCGATCTTACATCCCAATATGACTGCCTTAGTGGTACCGATCTTACATCCCAATATTACTTCCACAGTGGAGTCGATCTTAAATCCCTATATGACTGCCACAGTGGTGCCGATATTACATCACGATATGACTGCCACAATGGTTAATTTGAAAAGCTCATCGCTCGTGAATATCAGAGATAGTTTCAGTGCTCAGCATTTAAAAAGAAGAATGGTAACACTAGTGAATTCATTACAATCCCAATTATGCTGAATTACATAACTATTGATAAAAGAACAGATTGCTAATATCAATGAAATAATCGATGTTTTTAATTGTAAATGATCTAGCGTTCTTCGTTAAATATAAATCTAGATTTGTACGGTAATCATGTTCTTGCTTTATATTGCTTTTTGCAAATTCATTCCGTACTTTGTAGTAAACAAAGCTGTATGTAAATAAGTGATTTCACTCATTGATCTGATTGTAGTTTCAGGACATTGTATGATTTTTGAAATGCAGAATTAAAACAAAGCACTATTATATATATATATATATATATATATATATATATATATATATATATATATATATATATATATATATATATATATATATATATATATATATATATATATATATATATATTCAAATTCAAAACGATATTAGACAGCATTGGACTAACTCTTGCATACAAGCTTGGTTCTATGGGCATACGTTACATAGGGAATCTCTTCGCAATACTTTCCAGCATGCGGGAGGACACTGCAAGAACCCAGTGGAATTTTCTCCCATTCCCCCAAACCGGCTAAGGAGGAGCTGTGTCGGTGGAGAATCTCAGCGACCCACGGAGAAAAGATCGTGCTCAATATAACAGCCCTCGACATCCCCAAGACCACCTCGGTGACCGGCGTACAGTGTGATAGCGACTATCTGGAAGTCAGGGACGGCCACTACGTTCTGTCGCATCTACTCGGTATGCAAACACTAATGTTATCAGATCATCGGCATCACGCAAGTAGTGATAATAGTAAATATTCAGCAGGTGAAGAGATACAAAACTGTCAAAGAAGGGAACGTGTTTCAAATCAAGTAAGACCTAGTCATGTCTCAGAAAATGAAAAAAGGACCTTCATGACTTGATATCTAATTAGGATTTTGTCATCTACTTTATGTTACCACTTCAGAAACTTTTATTTAGATAGAATTTACGTTTTTATTGTAAAACTTATTCTTCGTTGTCTTTGTCTAGTTACTTTGGCCAATAACTCGTTTGCAGACATTTTTCTATGACATTGCCTGCGAATTCAGTAAATACATCTTCGATTTCGCACTGCAAGAAAAATGTACCTGTAGTGGGTTAAATGTTTGAATGAAAAGTGATTGTTCAGTCAACTAATCCTAGCGTAATTTCGATTGCCTTATGTGTTGCAGGTCGATTTTGTGGAGACAATATTCCTCCCAGTCTAATCTCCTCGGACAGCCGGCTGTGGATAGAGTACCGGACTAGCAAGGGGCAGGGAAAGGGATTCGAGGCTAAATACGAAGGTATACCGTCAGCTATCAATGGAAACTTTACAAGCACAAAAGCAATACTGCAGATACAATGTTTACTACATGTTAATTATGTAAAATATAGCTTTAACAATTGAATAACTGTAAAAAGAAAAACTTTTAAAAATACATCGGTATATATGAGCCTTGCTACTCGATTAGATTTGAAAAACGTTTTATCCTTATCCTATTACAGTGTTAGATTTAACTTTGCTGACTCCATCTAAAGGCCATTATTATACTGAGATTTGTAAAGTATGAGGGGAAATGGACGTCCTACTTAAAAGAGGGGTATTCACGGTAACTGAGTGGTAGAGCGTCAGACTCGTAATCTAAGGATCGCAGGTTCGATACCCGCACAGATCGGCTACCACATTCTTTCCTTGGGAAAGGGGCTTAGCTCCCATTTCGTTAACATAATATAGCCAATTAATGTGTTAAACGTGCCCTTAAATCAACATAAATACGCGCATACACACTCTCTCTCTCTCTCTCTCTCTCTCTCTCTCTCTCTCTCTCTCTCTCTCTCTCGCTCTCTCTTTTACACACACACACACACACACACAATCAACATAAACACACACGTGTACTTTTAAATCAACATAAATACACACTCACACACACTTACACAAAATGTGCCATTAAATAAACATAAACACGCACTCACACACACACGCACACACACATGCCCTTAAATCAACATAAACACGCACGCTCACATACTTAAGAAAAAACACAAACAAAGACTGATTATAAACAGACAGACTGACCTAATACAGTCAGAAATTATAGGCCTTCCTATGACAGCTTGAGACAGTCCGTCGTATGTTTGGATTGTTTTTCTTGAATGCTAGCTCATCGAAACTTGTGTAATTTAATAGCGTTGTATGATAAAGCATGTACTGTATTGCTTTCTAATTTAGGTTTCTATTCAACCCGCTGGAGATACTGGACACGCTAGCATTTTTGTCGAGTGTTGAATATCGCTATTATCATAAAAATGAAACATGGATGAATTTGACAACTAAAACAAATTTATCATAATCCAACGAAGAAAAACACTCTAATTCAAGAACTTTACCCCTGCCACGTGAATTTCGTTCCTTAAGGAAACGTTTATGATTTTGAAATATTCACGGAGGCCATTAAAGGAAATGATTAGAACATTGCGTAAGACATGACTCAAGTAAGTTTATCACTGCATGGAAAGAATAATTCACTTGCATCTTCGTTTTAAAATTGCCAAAAGCCAATGAACACTTGCTACAAGTTCAAGCTGCTGTCCTGTGCTCCGTACCAAGCCAAATTTCTGAAAGGAATTTGATACAAAGCAAACAACTTGTTTTTAGCCTTGTAGTTCAAAACATTGCTTTGAAACATATGACGGGAATTTAAAACAAACTTTAGCTAGAAATAATTGGTTTGTAAGATAGAAAACATGGTTGCAAGTTTACGAAGAAAAGCTAGCAGTTATCTGGAACTGAAATAAACGATTATTGTTTAAGTCTTTGTAGATAGAGAGATTGGCGTGGTTTGAGTATTTTGTGTGGAGCGCTGACATTGTTTATTGTTGATTTCGACTCTGGCCCTCAATCGTACGAGTACTCGTCATTAAAAGCATTATCTCCACTATCAGTTTTTCGAAACTGTGCCTGATGTTAACCAAAAACAAATTTCAACGGTTCAAACGTGTCTGCCATTAGAACAGAAATTTATCGCTAATGTAGAATATCTGCACCACCCGTAGAGGCGTCATGAAAATTAACAGTTAGTCTGGATTTTTTCAACTAGATATAACATGCAATGCCTCGTTCCTCATAAAGAAGATTATTTTCCATTTCTTTGACTCTGCTTTAAGAACTACAGTTGCAGGAGCGAATGCAGAGGCGTAGGAGATGGGGTTGGTTGAGAGCAGCCCCCCCCCCCCACCTTTCCCAGTAGGCGCGATACAACTGGAATTTTACTTTGAGAAAATTGTTTTCTTTATATTTCCATGGTTACAAGTATGCTCTGGAAACGCTTAACATGCAAGCGGTTGGAGGAGGGGAGGTCGGGTGGAGCGTGACTTCGCCATGAGCTACCACCAGGAGCAGTTACATCCTACAGATCACTTTCCTACTTGCTTACCCACCCTCCCCAACGATATTCCTTGATCCGCCATGTGTTGTGACGGTGACGTCAGACCTGTCTTAAGCAGCCACCTGTAGGAAGTGAGAAAATTGGCATTCTAAGACAGTTCATTGGTTAATAAAGATTCATTTCTACAATAATCTTAAATAAGGGACCAAACATGGAATGTTGAAGACAGGCGGTTGCTTCATAGGGGTAGCCTTTAAGACAGGTTCAACAGAAGTTTCAGGCCCATGAAATCAACATATACACACATTCTGAGATAACTCTCTTTCCAGTCTGTACTCTTGAATTTTGTTTCCGAAAGTAATATGTGGACTGGTTTACAAAACAGCTATTGTGATACTTCATATAATTTCTTTTCAAGATATATGCCATCTCAAACACATTCTGTTTATACCTTCATCTGCAGACATCACAATTTAGACTTACGTAATCTCATGCTCCGATTTCTGCACTTATTTACCGAACATTTAATGGGTGTTTCATATACATTAATAAGTTTTGGCATTATTCCTGTTCTTTAATTGCAAAGACTGAATTCATGGTGGAGAAATATGGTTTAGATTGTAGTTCTTGTTCTACAGAGAGCTAAGGAAATTATCAAGTTACGTCAGTTTAATTACTCCGGGAGACTGATGTGGCACCGCATTTTTTTCATGCACGACAGTTATGAACGTTAATTAATATTTATAGCCACGGGATAATAAACTGCAAATTTATGTATTTGATCTTGCAAGACAAACTCTGCAATTCCTTTTAGAAGGGGATGAGACAGGCTTTAGAGACTAACCACTTACAATTTGTTTAGCCAATAACTCCGTTCATATTGCCCGCACAGACTATTGGTTTACGAGTACACATGTTTTTCTTTTAATCGGAATAAAACTGGTTTTTATAATGACCTTCAACTTTATAAAATGGGGAAATGTTGATAGGACTGAAGAGATATGCGTTATAATAAGGGAAGAGGGGATAGGATTGTACAGGTGCACATCATCATGGAGGGGTTATGACTAAAGATGCACAATTCCTTGGTTTGTGAGGTATTAATGTGCTTTAGATTTAGAAAGTGGAGTTGATCATTCAATATGTCAGGAACGGAAGGCTGTATTAATTCTATTCGATACGCGCATATAGTTCTGAATATACACGAGATTATAAGTATGAGAGAAAGAGAAGAATGTAGATTGGATTAATTAACAGGTTCGAGTTAATATTACAGATTAGGTATACATATTTGATTACAATAAAATCAGATAAGCAAACATACTTTGTAACAAACAAAAATCACAAATTAAATATTCATATTTGATAGCAATAAAAACACAGATTAAATATTCATATTTGATAGCATTAAAATTACAGATTAAATATTCATATTTGATAATATTAAAATCACAGATTAAATATTCATATTTGATAACAATAAATCACAAATTAAATATTCATATTTGATAATAATAAATCATAGATTAAATATTCATATTTGATAGCAATAAAATCACAGATTAAGTATACATATTTTATAACAATAAAAATCTCAAATTAAATATTCATATTTGATA
>JAECUM010035665.1:0-29315 GCA_016617855.1 Megalonaias nervosa
TTGCAGTTCGTGTTGTATCTGGGACATCTCGGTCAAATGGGGATTGGGAGGTAAATGTGGGGTTCGTTGTTCTTGCCAACGATGGTATTCCATCCATCGTTTGTAAGGGACTAAAACTAGTTTTCGTCCTTCCATCAGATTTCAAGGATCACGTCTGAGATCTTTTGATTTCAGAGGTCCCTTTTATCTTCTTGGTCCTTTTGATCTTCATCCTCCCATGTTTCCCAATACTCCTTGCAGCAAGGGTCCTCCTATTGTTCCCATGACTCCTTTCAGTAGGGGTCCTCCTATTGTACCCATGACTCCTTTCAGTAACATGGGTAAAAAGGGTAAAATTCCTCCACGTTGCACCAACATCTTTTTCTTTTGACGAATAGGTATTTTCTTTTGGATCATTTTGACGAAGAACGTGTCGATGTTTGCCTAAGCATTCTTTCTGGTGTTTAGACAAAGGTATTGTGCCTTTCAAGACATTCAGACAACATTCGCACACGGTATCAATAACATCTTTGGAGGCTGTTTGAATGAGTTTTTTCGCATGGGTGAAGGAGCTTTGGACAGGACGGACAACATGTCCCAATGTTTGGCTAAACGAGGTGGCAGTCCTTTCCTTTTCTTTCCTTTGGAGGTAGAAGAGGAATGTCTTTTTGGGGGTGACATCTTTCTCAGTGGGTTTGTTGGTTCCGTGGCATACAACCAAAAAAATTCACTAACGTCAATGACTTGTCGCACGGTCTTTTATCCTTTTGGGGGACTATCGCTTTGTCATAAAGGTGACGATGTGTTTTCCAAAATCACCAAAGAATCCTCCTCTTTGGTGACTCCTCTTTTTCTTTGTACGAGTGTGCCTTTTCTGGGGGTGACGTCGATGTTTGACTAAGTGCTTCTTAGGATGACGTGACTGTCTTTTTCGTTTTCCTTTTCCTTTTTGGACCGAAGAAGAAGAACGACGATGGTAACGGTGTACACTTCTTGGAGGGAACATCTTTGGACGTGCAGTAGCACAAAAAAATACTGATCCGTATGGCTTGCCTCAGGTCATTTTATACTGGAATGCGTCGCCACTGATTGTCTTTACGTCGTATCAACTTGATGACAGGTAACACACGCCGTGGAGGAGTTCGCAACGGACTAAATCGAGACAGTTCTTGCTTGGACAAATCCAGTAAACTCTGTAACACACCCGTTCTCTCTTGGACTTTGACTTTGGGGGCAGGTACTTTGTGAGCCGCGGCTACTGCCGCTAAAGAGGAAGAGGGTGACACTGCTGGAGGAGAAGTTGTTGGAGACACTCTCTTGCGAGTAGAAGCTGTTTTCTGTGGGCTTTTCTTTTTCTTTTTCTGAGGCTGTGACCTGGTCTTGACACCCTTGCTCTTTTTCTTTTTCTTCTGGGTACGTTTGGGTGTGGCTTTTTTCTTGGGGACAACTTTGGGAGCATTAGGATCCCATTTTAAGAGGGAACGAATGATGACACCTCCTAAAGATCCACTTCCTCCAGGTTTCAAAATGATTTGCTTTTTGGTTTGAGTGTCGATGCGAGGATCGGCTAGTTGCGTCAAGGCACTTTGTTTCTCTCAAAAAAACGTTTGGTTTGATGTGGAATCTGAATGATGCCTTGCAGTAATTGACGTGCTGTCACCGTAAACCATCGTAAGACTTCTTTGAGACTAGCTTCTAAGACACGAGCACGTATTTGTGGATTTTTTTCGCGACTGATGCCGTACAAGGCACGAATCAATTTAATGGGAAGATGAGACTGAAGGGACGTCATGTTGACAATGTGTGAGACAGAGTCCAAGTGACCGAGGTTTTTATAGATTTTTTGGGGTGATTAAGTCGACGACGGAGACGTGTACACGATAGGTCCTCCGTCTTGGCACCAGGGGTGAAACAGATGGGTACGAAATCGCAAATAATCGGAGTAGTGGGTTTTAAATCCACGAGTAAATAAGCGTGTGGGGTTTGAGTGGCATCGTCGTACGCATGAATCAGCCAAGGCGTTCCTAACTGTTTGGCTAAGACTTGTACTTGCGATTTATCTCTAGGGCTTTTAAACAACACCAAGTAATGAGCATTGAGACTGATGGTACGATGGGCTTTACTTTGTTGAAACAAATTTTGGGTAATGTAAATGACACTGGCATTACGATGATGCCCTTTGCGCGTAAACCAGAGTTTAATTTCTTCTTCGTCTTCTCCTAACATGTCGTCAAAAATAACCAAATGAGTTTGACTAGGGTCAGACACGATTCCGTCGTCTTCGACAGGAATGCCTTCCACAAAGACGATGGAATCGCCTTGACTTTCTCGCAGAAGGCTGTACGCCGATTGCCACTCTTTATAGCACCACACGATTCGTTGAGGAGGACGATCGATCAAATGATGTTTATGTTCGATCAAACGTTTGACAAATTCGGTTTTGCCTGAACCGCTAGGTCCAGCAATAAGCATGTTAAAGGGATGGCGAAGATACAAGGCCTCCCAACTAGTCCGATCTACGTGTTCGTCAATGACTTTGACAGTGGAGGAAGAGGGAGCAGAGACAGTAGAGGTAGCCATAGTAGTAGTAGTGTAATAAAATGTCACTTGTGACACGAAGACAGACAAGACAAGAGTTTTTATACTTTTTCAGGACACGTTTATTGTCATCTTTATTAGTGAACAACACGAAAGACAAAAATACATAAAAGCCATATGGTTAAGTACAGGAATAAAAAGCACAACAAAACGACCATAGTGGAATATAAACAAGTCTCTGTACAACATTTTTTGTGATCAAGAGGTGAAATCGTAGGAGTAGTGTGTAATGTTCTGAGAGTCTGTACATTCCTTGGTTCAGTCACACAAGGGTCCTCCCGAAATGGTCTTTCAGGAATGTCAATGACAGTCCTGTCTTGAAGAGAGTGGTTTTCCTCGGTGACAGACTGTTCTTCTGGTATGGACACTAACACAGGTTTAAAAGTGACTTTTTTCACGGTACGTGTTAATGTTTTAGGATGACAAATCTTGGGCATAGTGTGCCACTTCTTTAGCCCAAGCCTCAAACCCCAAACTTTTCCAGTCACGTACATCTGTCCAGTGAGGGTGTAAGTCACAAGCTACACACACGTCGTCGTACACATCTTCAGTACCTAAAAGTTGACGAATCTTGTTTTCCCGTAGAGGTTGAGAAGTATCCAAATGAAAGCGCAAAGCTTTGAGCAGAATGAGTCTCTCGTGGACATTTAAAGGGATCACTTTCATGTTTTGTTTTGGAGTAATAGGTACTGTTCGTAAAGAGTCCACAAAGAATCAGCTGGTAAACGAAATCCCAGAAAGCAAGTCACTAAGACACACACTACACGTCGACCCCAATTCAATGGAGACAGTTCTCGTAATAGGTGTTGGTAATCCTCTACCGTTTGAATACTGTCATTGATTTCCTTCCACGGAATCTGTTGTATCACGAATGATAAAGGTCGTGGCATGGTAGAACGTTTTTATACCCTCTTTTTTTCGGCTGCTATAAGTGTACTTTTTGCACAGAAGTGGTCGTATTCCGTCGGCGTATTCAAAATATTTAGTCACTAACTTGCACATCACACGTCGTTCAGAAGTTTCCTCTTCAGCTAAGTTTACATTGTGTACAAGATTTTGGTAACCCTCTAACTCTTCTTCTGGAATTCGATGCAGTAAGTGTACCTGGTAGTAAAAATAATCACTATCAGCAACACAATTCTTCTTGCTCACGAGTAGTTGATCAATGTCTGACCACTGGAACACTTTCATCAGAATCAATCCTCTTATAGCATTTAGGTACCAGTGGTTCCAACATCGGTGACGTAACGGATGCAATGATTCTTTTCTTTTCACTTGTATTTTGACGAACTCACGGTAAATGCATTCTCTCAATTCCACAGGCAAAGCACGAATGTTCTCTTGTAAAGTATCCATAACCCTGTCAGTCAAACACTTCTCCTAGAGCGAAAGTAATGAACGTAGTGGGTAATTTCTGGCCACTGCCATTCCAGGAAACGGTCAAGAATGTCAATAAAATCTTCAAATGTAAATGGTCTAAAGCGAAATAGTAGAACGAATGCACACTTGATCCAGATAAATCGGACTTGTTTGTTGACTTTGGTCAATTTCCTCTTATGAATTTCTCGACACAAATGTTCTACAGTCACTAATTGAGATTTGACTCTGGCAAGTCCCTGCCATATGTCCTTGTAGATCTTCTCTTGCAATTCGTTTGGTAATCTTTGAAGATTATTTTTTACATCGGGTTTAAATACTTGGCTAGGGATTGTCCAACGTTGGACTCCTAACTCCGTAGCTAGCTTTTTACACAACATGGTAGGGTCACTTCAATGACGAGGTCCCACTAAAGGCAGGTAGTGACACTCTGGAGACCATTGAGCATGTTCCAGGTAAGCGCAATCTTTCTTCTCCCACTGGTGAAGTGAGACACCGCAACTGAAGCACTTGACTTTATCTCCTTCGCCCAAGTAGATAAATCCAGCTCTGGCTAATTCTTCGGGGGTAGGTCCTCCTAGATATTTTGGCCATTTTCCTTGGAAGGTTTGCAATCGACTTTCAAAATCACAGTATTCTGGCAAACGCACAGGGAACGAATATTCGTCTTTCACAGGTTCATTTCGATGAGGGTACGGTGAAATCCTTAGGAGTTTGCTCAGTTTTACATGACATCCGTAGGGTGGTAGTCGCTTGGTTTCCTGTGGAGGTGGCCATCCACCATGAAAACCAGTAAAGTGAAAAGGTGTGCGATAACGAGTGGCATCGCTTTCACATCCGTCAGGTTTGACACGTACAGCATCACTTTCCATGGTAGGCATGGTAGTAGAAGTAGTAGTTATAACAAAGTTCCCATGATGATGTGGTACTGAATCACTAAGGTCATAGCGTACGGCATCCCTATCATCGCAAGGCACAGCATCGTACTTGAGTGTACTCTTACTGGATACTTGCTGTGTGAATGGATTCATCTTTCTCGCTTAGCAATGGTAGTCACAATGAACTATCGACCTTGAACGTTGTCCCTTTTTATATGCTGACCAATATCGGCATGACCGTACGGTAAAGTGAAGTGGTTGGGAAGCCGAACTCGCTTCTGGTACACGATTTGATAAACTTTTTCCAAGGGTCGACTGACGATTTGGTGTGTGGGTAAACGTACAATCTTGTGCGGTTCGTGGGTGGTCACTTTAAAGTTTCGATCCTGTCCAGACTGCAAGGCTTCTTTCAATATGCTAAAGTTCACTACTCGACTGGTGCGATAATTAAGAGTCAATCCTTTCACTTTACACTCCGTGTGCACATCTCCTTGATTGTTCCGGTATTCGTAGCCGTAATTTTTGGGACCGCCACTTGCAAAACTGAGAATCTTGTGGTCGGGATGCTCGTCCGTCCAGGCTCCTAAACGGTCTCCTTCGATGATCAGGTAAGGTTGACCCAGGCGATCAATGTAGATGCAACTGTCCGTGTCAAAATACAGTACACGATCTCCTAATAGTTCTAAAGCTTCGTACAGTTTTAAGCGAGCATGGGCTGTCACGTAGGCTGCAATGATGACATTTCCAAATTCGTCGGCTTCTACAAAGTCCAGTTCTTCTTCGTAATTGATTAAGAGCAAGTCCTCACGAACAACGTCCACGTGTTTCATGTATTTGGTTTTGTCGTGAATCATCTGCAAGTATCGGAAAGGTTCTGTCAAATACTCCGTCTTGGGTAAACACGGTCGTTGTGCCATTTTGCCCCACAAACAATTCAACATCACTTTGGCAAACGATCGCCTTCCTTCGTTTTTCTCGATGTGGTCTAAAGTGATGCCTTCCTGCTTCCAGTATTTCTCTTTGAACTTTGTTTGGTCGTCGGGAGTGTGACACCAGGAAGGATATCCGCTAGCTTCTTGTTTCAGTTTCAAAAAGGCATTCACGTAGTCTGCAAAAATGCCTTTTTGAGAATCGTCGCCCTTGTGGTATTTTTCTGTCTTGGGAAAGTGGTAAATTTCGTACACTTCTAACAGTTGGTATCCCAAGTCCAGAGCTTTAAACAATTCCACGCTGACCCACGTTCCCGTCAAGGCTCGTTCTTCCTGAGTGTGCTGACAAGGGTGGTCTTGGTTGCACGTTTCAGCACAAGTACGACACAAGGGAAACATCAGTTTTCCTTAGCAATGATGTGGTAAAACGGGATGGTACAAGTTCGTGGGAGGCAAGACTTTACACTTGATCAATCCTTCGTATTGTCGAATATTGTCCACGTCGATGTGTTCCGTCAGCAATTGTGGGTGCCCTGCGGGAAAGTGACAATATTTGCACACGTACGGATACAGAGAACACACGTCCAAGTATTTGATTTCTTCTCCTTTCTCCTCGTCGACTTGGTACAGCAAACAGGTGGCATTCGTCCGCCCTCCGTACAAACTGTTCCGCGGGTTCAGAGGGTCCACCAGCTTGTAACTTTCCACGATGCGCTTAAACTCGGGATCGGTTTTCAATCGCTGATCGTACTCGTGTTCCCACATTTCCACTACTTGGTATCCTTGCTCTTCTAACTTCAAGCGTCGCTGACAAGTGGCCTGGTACAAGTCTTCCATGGTCCGTTGTAAAAACTGGTTTTTAGTGTCACGTTGAGGGTAGCAGATGGGACATCCGTGAAATAAGCACCCGTTAAACTCGTACACGATCTTGGGGTTTTCTAAGTCCCAGCCGTCTACTGAATACCTTCCGATGGTCTTTTCGCCTCCTCCGTTGCGAGCATGTTGGATCCATTTGTCTTCCTTCTCACACAAGTAATGTAACCAGCGTAGGGCTTTGACCGAGTATTGACGTTTGACAAAATTGGTCGTTTGAGGACTGATGACAGCTAGGGTGTTTTCGGGCATGAATCGTTGACGATACACTAAGGAACACGCTTTGGCAATGGTACAAGCTTCTTTCAAAGGATCGATCCCTCCGTGTTCCATGAACAGTTCTCGAAATTTTCCACAGCAGCGACGTAAAATGTCTACGTCGGAACGACAATATTTTAACATTTCTTCTTGAAAGTCAAAAGGGTCCGAAGCGTGAATCTGGTACCATGCGTAGAAAGCTTCTCGTTGTTCGGTACGCATGTTGTCGGGGTCGTAGTAGTGAGCCTCAGGCAAATGGGGTAGAACGGCGTGTTGATTGGCTTCGGTATTGAAAAAGTGTGGAAAATAGCCTTTGGCCATTTCTGTCATGCCAAACGTTTTAGGCATGCGGCTCAAAGGCATAGCCAAGTAACTCATTGAATCTTTAAACTGTACTTGTCCCACTTGCATGGAAATGATTTTGACTCCGTTCAAAGTGACTTTCGGACGTTCGGTACTTTGTTCCGTATAGTATCTCAACAGAAATTGTCCATCGTATCCCGAGAAATTGTGAGCCATCACCGTGGCATGGCGATGACAATCTCCGTAACGTTCGATATCTTCTTGGCTCCACGTCTCGTCGATGGGGTTTAAGATCCATTGGGCAAAATCGGCCAGTGTGTTCGATCCCCGAAAGATTTTTTCACGTTCTTCAGGAATCTTGCTGCAGTAAGGGCAATGAGTCAAGATAGGCTCTTGGATGCACTTCTCGCACGCTCGGTGAGCCACGCAGAAATTAGGAATGTGAATGCCAGTCTCTTGCATGCATTCGAAATCGAAAAAGATGAAATTCCCTTTCTTCTTCTGGTCATTCTCTTCTTCTTCTTCATGTTTGGAATGGTATTTTTGAATGTAGCATTGGTGTTCCAAGTCCACGGTTTGGCGACAAATGTGACATCGCTTCTTTCCTGAACAGACGTGCGCCTTGGCATTGTTGGTACGTATGCCTTGTCCACAAGTAGGGCACAATCTCAAGAGCTGACAAGCACATTTCTGCTGTGAACCTTGCGTCTTTAGGTGTTGTTGGTAACAGGCAGGACTGACAAACGTGCGCTGACAAACAGAGCAATGCACTCGTTCTTGTCCTTCGTCCAGACAGGGTGTAGAAGCTAAACATCCTGAGCATTTCGATCCACAATGCTTGTGTTGCTCTCGATTGTTATAGCCATAGTCACATTTCTCACAGTAATAAGTGTATGACAGGAATGCAGTGATACTGGTAATGGCATCAAAATGTTCATCGTGATGATAGACGTGAATGTATTTTCCGTCTTTAAAATCTTGACCTCGAAACAACAGAGGTCCGCGCACTTCTTGAGGGTGAACTTTCAAGGTGTAACGTGGAGCCAAGACGTCTTGCAACTTTTGCATTTCAGGAATGCCACAGGGTGTGTCTTTAGCTAACCCCGCTTGCTGTAACAGGAGTTCTGCTTCTTTTCGTTGTTTGGCTCGGTCCGATTGTTGAATAGTTTTCCAGGCTCTTTTCCATTCTACCGTATCGTTCTTGTTGGCATACGTTTGTCCCACCACGATGGCACGGGCTAAACACATCTTGTCTTTTGGATTGTTAATTTGGACGAGACTACGCTTGAGGTTACGCAAGTTGTCTACCAACATCAACTTTTTTTTTCCTGTCCCTTGGGGAAGAGACACGTGGGTCATGTACAGTGTCGCTTTTCCGTCGGTGATGTGAAACTTGTCGTTGGATTGTTGCACGTGTTGAATCTTGTCGATGACTTTGGAAGATGTCAATTCTGCTGGGCTGCTAAACTCGATCAAAACGGGAGACTTCAAATTGTCGTGATGAATAGAAAGTCTCAAGCGATCGTCTTCTTTGGCTCGACATTGCCGTTTTAGTGTGGTTAACAAAGAATCCCACACATCGGTGATGAACCCTTCTGCTTTTTCCAAGGGTACGTCAGACTTGAAATCTTTAAATTTCACTGCGTACGTGTAGGCTGTGGTTCTAAATTTTCTGGAAGAGCGTTTGTCCGTCTCCCGAATATGGTAGTACTTTTCAGGGTTTACGGGTGGTAATGGACTTTGATTTGGTGTAGACTCTTTAGGCTTCGATTCTGGTTCACTCATCTCATCTTCAAAATCGCTGGCATGAATTTGTGCCAAGACTTCAGCTACTGTGCGAGGCGATAAATCACGTTTCTGCCTCTTACTTTCTTCTTCTTCTTTCTTTTCGAAATGATGCGATCGTTTCATCTTGACGGCAAAAAGTCAAATGACTACCTGTGAAACACCATGAACCCCTATATATCTATGTCAGACCAGGGCATATATAAAGGGCTAGTGACTCCCCTCTCAGTATTCATTTCGCTCTCAAGCTGACCAGCACAATGGAAGAACCCACACAGATCGAACTTCTGATTAGAGCATTGCGAGGTGTGATAAGAAAGTTTTCTTCAGACAAGCCGACGGACTACTCTCCTTCCTTTCGAGATAAAAGTCAAGATACTTGCTATATCTGTCAAAAGAAAGGGCATTGGGCTACAGAATGTCCAGACCGTCAAAGAAGCAAGGCCAGTGTCAAAAGAAACAAAAGTCAAGATACCTGTTATCATTGTCAAGAGAAAGGACATTGGTCTTCAGAGTGCCCTAAGAAACAACAGGAGCAGGAGAAGGAGGAGGAAGAAACAGAGGTAGCCTTGACAAAAGAAGAACCCAGACACGTTCAGAAAGAGAAGACAGAAAAGAAAAGAAGACGAGAAAAATGTGAGGAAGAAGAAGACGAAGAAGAGGAAAAAAGTGTAAAAGTGAAGAAATTGAAAAAACAGAGAGAGTGAAAGAAAAAAGACACAGAAGAAATCTATGAACTTTTTTAAAAGAGTTGTGTTGTGTTATGTTGTGATATTGAATTGTAAAAAATTTGTAACAGAATAGAACAAACTGAAAAAAACGTAAGTGTCTCTTGGTTTTCATTATTTAGAAATAATAAGGACCTACACTCATACACTCACAACACGTACATCATAGGGTTAAAGAAGGGATTTTGAGTTTTAATTGATTTTGGCAAAATGAATAGTCACTCTTTTCGAGCGTATTGGGTAGCCCTGAAAAGGACTGTTGAGTGTTTGTTTTTTTCCTTAGAACAAACTCAGGAACGAGAATCAATTCGCTTTAACTGTCTTAAGCCTTTGCCACGGCCAAGGCCTACTTGTGGACTTGCTCCTGTCAATGATTTAGTAGATATCACTAGGGGTGGTATCTCTGGTGTAGTCACAGGGTTAGGTTGTTTGGCTCGGGAAGGTCTTTTTCTCTTGGGTCGTAATAAAGAAGTCTGATACATTTGTTTCAGACTTCTTAACTCGGCCAAAATGTCCAAGAGTACCGTGACCGTTTGACTTTCGCTGTCCTCCTTCTCTCCTAGACTTTGTTTCTTCTCTACTGCTTCTTCTTCCTGTTGTTTCCTTCTTGCCTCTTCTTCTTCTTCTCGCTGTTTCTGTTCAAGAAGAAATACTTGCTCTGCTTTTTTCTGCTGCTGTAAAAATTTCTCCAATTCTTCTCTCTGTCTTTGTTTAAAATCGTCGACACGTGGTAATGAAGGAGAAAGTGGCGAAGGTACTGGTACCGGAACAAATTCTTGGGAAGAAGATAAAAAATCTACTAAATCCCAGTTGAAATCAACCTCTTCGGGAAGTAGCACTGTGTTCACTTTGGTAGCTGCTGCTGTACCATTACTTCTCGTCTCCACAGCCGGTGCACCCCAATTCACTGTCTTCTTAGGTTCCGTCATGTTTCACAAAACAATACCGCATCGATTCACTGCGCACAGACGCTAGTGTGCCTATATAGGAAATGTGACGTCACAGGTAGCTCTCTTCGGATTGGAAGACAGACTCCGCGAAGTGACTGAATTTTGTAACGCATGTTGGGATTGGTGAACCCTTTCAATCCGTTTCGATCCGGTCTTCCACTATAAATAAACGCGGTTCACTTCATTCCCTTCACCTGTTCTCGTCACGGAGAAGATGTTGATCGACGTAGAATCCTCTACTTTGGTATCCTCAATGCTGTTCCGTACAGACTTACCCATGTATGTGAAAACAAAATGGACTGTCATCCGGATCACCGGGGCCACTCTTTGGAAAAGAAGATGTTATGTGGAAAGACAAGGCTGTCTTAAGCGGACTCTCATCTACGGACCAGAAGTGAGACACAGCTTAAGACAAACTTTGAGAAATTTGAGGAAGATAAGAAGACCTATGCGATGTCCTGTATGTTAACAGAATGGTGTTAACATCACATAACAAACAACGGCCCTTTTCAGGGCCACTTCCAATACCTCGAAAAGATCTTAATTTTCATTTGGTCTCCCCCCTAAACGAATATATATATATATATATATATATATATATATATATATATATATATATATATATATAAAACCCTTCCTCTACTAAAAAAAGAAACATGCCACCTGTCGCTTATCGCTCTACACACCCCCAGTCTCCTAGTCACCGCTCTACAAAAATTTCCATTGACGCTATACAGGCCCAGGGTGTTGACCTACTTTCTTGACGCTATACTGGCCCAGGGTGTTGACCTACTTTCTTGACGCTATACTGGCCCAGGGTGTTGACCTACTTTTTTGACGCTATACTGGCCCAGGGGGGGTCTGTAATGCTAATTCCCATTGACGCTACGGTAACCCACTATACTACTGACAATGTTGGATGGTAAGATCTACACAATTTCAGAGTTAGGTATTTTTGATTAGCCCGACGGTTTCAGACAACACTTTTAACAGATAAGGACTTTCTCTAACCTTTTAAGACCTAGGAACCCATTGCACATTTAGTTGAAATAATTAGTTGAAAAATACCACTTACGATCTTACTAGTAAAAACGTATTCTTTTACAATTTACCAGTCTTAACATGATCGTTAATTGTTTTATTCATTGTATTTATTCTTTGATGTCTGATTTGATTTCAAGATCACTGGAACTTTTTCTCCGTAACTAAGTTAAAAATGTCTGACGCTCTTTTGAAAAATCATTGTAGTATAACAAATTCTTGCGAAAACGAACATAGCATCTACAAAATATCAAAACATTTTTAAACTATAAGAATAGTTTGATCTCGAGAGGTAATCGAGCACAATGGACAAGGTTGTTCTCTACAGCTTTAAATCATCAAGGGCCATAACTCTGTTGAATGGTAATGGAGTATAATGAGTGATCATTAAGACAATTTTCAGATGACAACCAAGTTGCACTACTAATATCATAGGTAACTAGATTTCCAAGTAGGACAACAACATGATTTACAGTAAACAGCCCCAATGGGCAATCAGTGTGGGATGATGAATCATTTGAATATCAATTACTTGTATTCTTGAAAATCAAAGAATAAGATAAAGTTTTCTAATCATCAAGTTTTAAAGTGAAATTTTGCATTGCATCATGGATGATATCTTCTTGTGCAAATGGTTGATACTGTTCAACAATCGGATATTTCAGGTCTGCATATCTGTTTACCAAACCAATAAACCATGATTCTTTGAGCTTTGCCACCAGACAGGGATAACAGATTTACAAATTGATAGGCCATTTTCCATCATCATCTATGCATGCAGTGATGATAAAAGAAAGATATTACTTTAACGGCAATTTAAACGGACCGGTTTAAACTATGCTTGTCACAAAACGTACATTATATTGCTTTAAATATCGTTCTCAAAAGCATTGCTAATATCAGAAAGTTAACACAAAAAACACTTGCGGGTTGTGTTCCCAATGTATTGATGTTTCTTAGGAATTGGTGTAATCGTGGTGTTGAAGCATTACTACAAAGGCTTTTGCAATAGTATTTTCCCATATGGAAGTGTGGTATGCAGTCTACTTTCGAATTGTCTTTGGCGTACAATGTGGGGTCAGTGTAATTAACTGTCTCAACCACAGTTAATACATAATAGGTTTCAAATGAATTGATCTCAAATACATATTTTAGTTAATATTTTAATGCAAACAAAGTTCAAAGCAATTACATATGGTCTCTTTCAGGTGTTTGTGGCATTTTATTGTGTTTTCATTGATTAATCTTTTGTGGCCAATGCTCAGCATGGTCTCTCCACCAGCAAAGAAAGCATTGTTGTCCTATCCAAAATATACAACTCAGACGTTGCTTTCTCTGCACATATCTTGCATAAAAAGTGGAGAACCTAAATATGTGATTAAATTGAATGAATCTGTTCATACATTACGTTCTCGGAATTAAAATTGAAATCATTATTAAATGTTCATTTGAAACATTTATAAACACCACTGTCCTATAACTAAGTATTGATTGAAATTCAAATTCTTTCGAGAACACCAAAATGATTAGTTGCTGGTAATTTTTGTCTGACAACACGTTGTTCCAACATGTTAAATAGTTTTGGTATACTCAGCGTGTACATTGTAATATCCATTTCAAACAGGTACCAAGATCACAACTTAGAGACAGTTTACTTCGTTTGGATGAAACTGGCATCCAAAACAGAGGTAGAAGACGACTGCATCGCAGAGTGTATATCGTAGCTGGATCTAATCATTTATGGCATGTGGACACTAATCGTAAGTTGATTAGATGGCATTTTGTCATTGTTGGAGGCATTGATGGCTTCAGTCGCTTCATCACCTTCCTTGAATGCACAGATAATAACAAAGCTGAAACTCTCTTAAACTGTTTCTTAAGGGCTGTACAGGAGTTTGGACTACCGTTAAGGGTCAGGTCTGACAAAGGCATGGAAAACACTAAAATAGCTGACTACGTGATTAGAACGCGTGGACCAAATCGTGGTAGTATGATTACAGGCAAAAGTACACATAATCAGCGAATTGAGCGTTTATGGAGAGATGTATATGAAGGGGTTCCAAGTTATTATTATGATCTCTTCTATTTCGTGGAAGATGAGGAGATCTTGGACATCATAAATGATGTACATATTTTTGCTCTTCATCATGTGTTCCTTTCAAAAATTAATAAGAAGCTGAACATTTGGCAAGGCATAGAGTACGTACAGTCAGATCGTCTCCGATAAGGCTGTACACAGCAGGGCTCATGAATAATCCCATTGACAGTCCACTGGCAGATGCAGAAAATTATGGTGTGAAGGCACTATAGACTTAGATTCTGCGGAAGACAATCCGAGACCAATATTTGTACGACAATCAATCACAACGGAGGAACGATGTCAACAAGAACTTAATTTAAAGTGCCCCACCAACTAGACCTCGTCCAATTGTGGAATTGATATTTACAGAGAAGCTATTAGGATTATAGAACACTACACCAACGACACCAGAGAATCGTCTGTGAACTGAACAAAAATTAAGATCCTCGACCTGTTTCACTTGTGGAAACTAGATATTACAAGACAAGAAGATCAATGAGACATTAAATGGTAATTTTAATTACATTGAAACAATATACAAATATATATGATTTACAGCTCTGTAGTGCTTGAAACAAGTCACTCTGTAAGGATCTGACATGCTACTGGTGCAAAATAATGTTCAGGAATTCAAGATAACACTATTTGTTCCTTTTAACTCCTGAGTGTTTAAAGCATCTCTGATATTCTTCAGCAATAACAAAATTGTCAAGCCAGCGGCTGTTGACTCCACATTGGCACCATGTTGATTTCGAAACAACTAGAAGTTATTTTGGAAAAAAAGACATTCAAAGAGGTCTTTTGTGAAAGCATAATATCAGTACGAGTTATATAGGAGAAATTCCCATAACAAAATTTTCAAGATGGCCATTGCAGTGGCCATAACGTAAGTCTGGTTGGCACCATTTTCATTTACTAACCATCGATACATCAAAAGAAATCTTTCAGTAAAATCCCATGCTGGTATGACAGTTCATTGAGGACAACCGATAAGATTTTCAAGATGGTGACTGTGGTGACCATATTGCATGCCTGAGCAGCAATATATTTACTTAGGAACAACTAGAGAAATCGTAAGGAGTCCTTCATTGTAGACCTCACGTTGACAGAACAATACATTCACTAGTAGCAATAACAAGATTTCAAGATGACTGCTGTGGCAGTCATATTAAATGTCAGAGCGACACCATTTTCATTTACGACCAACTAGAACATAGAATGAATATGTGTGTATAAGTTGTTATGACAATCCTCCAAATTAGCTAACGATAAGTGGTGATAACAAATATACTAATGGACAGACAACATGCCATCCCAAAAGCTCTTTTGTTCCTTAAATAAGTTGATGATAAAAAAGGAAATTATGCACATACAATAAACCTTTTGAAAAAAATAAGCCATTTCTCTCAATTACAGGTTTTGAAAATATGCATCAGTGCTATTCATTTACTAGTTTGATTGCAGTTCAGCAACAAGATGACATTGTACATTATATATATATATATATATATATATATATATATATATATATATATATATATATATATATATATATATATACCTGCTATATATAAACTCACAGGCATCGAAATTAACGGTAGTCGGTTAGTACAAGACTAGTACATTTTCTATCTGACTAGTAATTTACATAATTTCAATAGTTCAATGGATAGTTAATCTCGATACCTGCCTGACAGTATGTTGTGTGAAGGATTAGTGAAAGATTGAAAGATCAGCAGGACAAGTAAATTTCTCACTCTACTAGTCCTTATGGCTACAAGAAATTTAATTTAAATTCTAGGCATGTGGGTCGCTCATTTCAAATGAATGTCATGAATCAAATAATTTTAACAGATGAGACATTTTCATGACATTTTCTGAATTTTTTTTCCAAGTGAACACAAAGTAACACTCTGTTTACCATATGTAAACAATCATTGCTTTATTTCAAATACAAACTAAAATAATGATGGCCAGTAACTGAATAGAAGAAAAAGGAGACCCTGTCAGTGTTCTTAGCCAAATTCTCATAAATACCTAAGAAATGAGAAGACGTTGAAATGTAAAGTATAGCACTCTACCAACCATGTAATAACTATTTTGTGCTACTGTAATATACATGGGTGCATAATCATTATCTGTTATTTTGTATTGTAGTTTATATATACAGTTGTTATATACAGTGATTTGTGTGTATGCATGACAAGAAAAAAAAAGTATGTTGAAGTAAATTTTGCTTGAAACATTGATTCCTTCTGCAATGCGAATAAAAATAAATGTACGGTACATTAGTAGTATTTCCGGTTTGATTGAATTCCCTCTCCCTCTTAACCCATTTATGATTATACCAATATCATATTTGTGGACTTGCCTAAATCTTAACACCTCTCTCTTCACTCAATACGGCAAAACAATTATCTTCTAAACTCTAAAATTCTTACCTATTTCTATCACTCCCTGGATATCACAAATACGAGAAACATTGTACTTATATGTTAACACTAAAGAAAATTATACCACTCAAAAATTTACAAATGTCCAATAGTTAGGGATGGAACTTCCGAAACAGGGGACACGAGAGACCTAGTGGTCTAACGCGATCGCCTTTACCGATCACCTCTGTCCATGTGGATTAGAGTTTCAGGTTCGACTAATGTGGGTAAGTGAGGAAGCTATCCAGCAGCGTCACATGGGTAGGTGGTTCCTACCAGGTCTTTCCAGGTTCTTCCTCCAACAGTCATACTAGCCGACATGTATAGCCTACTGTGTGCTGACAAATTGTGTTAAACCCACAAAAACGTCCAAACCAATAACCAATAACCATGATGTGAGTGGCTGCCTGATTCAGGGAATTACTAGAGTCCCTAATATAAACGTGTAACAGTACATACCACCATGATATTAAATGTTACCTACCCATCAAGTTGGAATCGTTTAGAGCATGGTCTTCGTTTCTCAAAATAAAGAAACAAACAAAACATATTTATAAAAATCTAAGTCCAGTCCCACCTCCACCCAAGTGGACTCCCAACCTGATCCAAATCATAACTGTGTTGTTTATGCAAAACTGAACTAAACCAAACCAAAAAAGGAGTTAGAAAAGGCATAATCAAACAGATTAAACAGTATGTAATCCTTTGGCAGTTCTTGAGCTGTGTCTGGTATTGTCAAGTTCAGCCTGTTGATGCATGTGTTTGATGTTGGTAGAAGTGACAAACTACTGTGAAATGCAATGGATGGCGCTATTTGAAATCCTAAAACTGGTTCTTCTTCTGCACCAGTAACAACTGTGAGAATTTTGGCCAGGGTAACGTCTCCCCGTCTTCCACCTAGAAGAAAAAGGGTAAGTATAATCACTATCAAGCAAATGCATTAAAGGCTAAGCATTCATAGTAACACACGAGATCTACAAACCCCTGCACTATTATTAATGTTTCTGGTGTACATGTTATCTCCCCCTGTTTATACATGCATAATAGTGTTAAGAAATGTATGTGTTAATTGAGTTTAAGATGTGAATTAGAGCAGCAGGCAGGGTGAACCCTACAACTTTTTGCTCGAGTCCGTTAACAAAAATAAATGTTCCTACGTAGGCTGAAAAAAAAACAAGGTCAATAACTCTAAACCAAAGCCTCTAACCGAGATTATTTCCATACGGTTGAAAACGGATAATAAATCTTTTGAGTTAGCTCAATTTTTTATTCCATCGTTGACGTATTTTGTTTTTATTTTATAGTGCGTTTCGTTTACTCGCCGGGTCACTCAAATTTTGTCGTTCACCCTGCCTGCTGCTGTAATTAACCAAAGATTTTATCAAGACCTATACGATACCTAGATCTTGAGTCATGTAAATTTATTGTAATAAATCCGAACGGAACAGCTTGTGCTTTTGAAAAGAAGGTTTTAAACTTGATTATGTTCATATCCCCTGAACACCAAGTAAAATAAATATTTTGTAAGGTATAATTATCTACTCCATTAAACACGACTAAAATATTGCAGTTATCTCTGATCACTTTTGGAATTTGTGTATATCTCTGAGTAACATAAATCACGTCAGTATTTTTATGTCTACCTCGAGAAAATATCCGAGCTGGATTTGATTGTTTGTCCAGCATAACATCATCGTACACCACTAAATTATTAATAAATCCATCTAGGTCATCTACAGATGGGGCTTCATCAATATCGGTAATAAAATCAACAACATCATTGTCGTCTTTATTCAGCAATTTTGCATTTTCATTAAAATCTTTAAGTACTTCATAACACGTTGATCATCTACAGATGGTGCTACCAAATATAATTTATCCCACTTGAGCCATCGCATTATCAGATTAAGTAATAATTGTGTCTTACCAGATCCAGATGGGCCTATTATAATCATTCTGATAGAATTCGGTAGTGCTGGACGGTGCTTTACTGGTTCTTGTTTTCGTGTCGCAGAAAACCCAATTATATCCTTATAATAAATAACATGAGTTTATATTGCGTTCGATGCAGAGCACCTACCTATACCACTGGATTAACAACAATAACAACAAAAAATAAAAGACGTGCAATTACAGGCAAATGTGTAGAATGTGGTACAAAAAAATATAAATTTATTCCTCTTGATTTGTCAGTCAAGATATCAGTGTGATATTCTGCTTCATTGGGGAAATTACCAGGAACTCCATGGGCTAAATACCCCGGTGAGAAACATCTTCCTGGATATAATTATTGTGGTTCTGGAACTCGACTTGATATCCGACTTGATGATCAAGATCAACCAAGACCAGGAGAGTATCCAATAAATAAGATTGATCAAGCGTGTCATGTTCATGATGTTGCGTATAAAAGTACAGATTTACAACAACGGCATCTCGCAGATGTAAAATTGATTCACGCATTAAATTCTATACCCAATAAATCTGTCAGAGAAAAACTCGCTAGTTTTCTAGTAAAAACTGCCATGAAAGGTAAAATAATGTTAGGGGCTGATAATTAATTATATAACCATTATAATGGAATCCATTTATTATAGCCCAAGAGGATATTGGAGAGGCAGAGCAGCGATTACTAAACTTGCTCAAGCAGCAAAAGTCTCACGTTCTGTTGCTGCAGCGTGGTTAGCAAGACAGGCAATATGGCAGATTTATCTACCACCACCTAAAAAAATTCAGTACGCACATTTTGATGTCAGCACCCCTAATGAAGTTCATCAAGCAGATATTTTATTTTTACCACATGACACCATTAAAATTGGTAGACGTCAATCACGCACATACAAATACGCATTAACTGTCGTTGATGTTGCAAGTAGATATAAAGAAGCGGAACCATTATCAACAAATACAGCATCTGAAGTTGCATCTGCGTTTGAACGAATTTATCAACGTGGTGGCCTACAATGGCCACAATTATTATAGGTTGATCCTGGAAAAGAATTTCTCGGTGCGGTATTAGCATCGATGAAAAAACATAACTTTAAAATCAGACGAGGACATACTGAAATTCATCGTGATCAGGCAATCGTTGAACGATTTAATCGAACACTTGCT
The DNA here is from genome assembly GCA_016617855.1 of Megalonaias nervosa. NCBI lineage: Eukaryota > Metazoa > Mollusca > Bivalvia > Unionida > Unionidae > Megalonaias > Megalonaias nervosa. The sequence continues at coordinate 19,323 of JAECUM010035665.1, forward strand.
GAGCGGTTATTTGGATATTAATATGCAAGGGAAATATCTACTGACTTTAAATCCGGTGAGAGATCTCGTGAATGGGTTGTAAGATTACCAAGTGTGATAGCTGCGTTAAATAACGAAATTACTCGTGCAACTTCCATGAAACCTTCTAATGCGATCACATAAAAATATATACCAATACAACGACGTGAATCTTTCTCTCAACCAGTATTAGGTAATGTAACTGTAAGATATTTCTATGAACCTGGTGAACTTAAAGGTGGTAAAAAAAAGAGCAACTGATCCTATCTGGAGTGTGACTACACATACAATTTCTAGCGTGGTTACATCCACTGGTAGACCTGCAATCTACAGACTGGATTCTACTGCTCCTCAGCGTGGATTTGTACGTGAACAATTACAGATAATTCCTAAAGACACACAATTACCACCACCACGTCGATTACATTCAAGACAGGTTAGCATCACATTATCACGTGTATGACCAATATCACTATTAATTCTGTCTACGGTAAATTGTCTTGGATTATTATTCGAATATTGCCATAACATTATTGTGTTACGCTTGCACAATTATTATTCTGTCGTTGTTTTAGTGTTATAATAAATTCAGTATCGATATCAAAATCACGATTATTTTTTTTTGTCACATTGTTTATAACCAGATAGTTTTTTTCTTATTATGTCATTACTAACAGTTTGATTATTATTTTCTGTAGAATTCATAACAACCCTATGTAGTTGAGATATTTTTCTGACTCGAGATACTGCGAGATAGACTAAATTTCACCATTCGATCCGATCATCGACAATCCAGATATTTGTATCAGAAATAGTTAATCCTTGTGACGAGTGAATCGTTATAGCGTATCCTAACGTCCATGGAGATTTATCCATACTCAGCGCATTCTCAGCAACATTAATATCGACTAAAATAATATCATTCAAGACAAGATTTTGTATTCCACCACCAGGAATTTCAACTTCATTGTTCTGTCGTCGAGTATCTGCTGGGCGATAACATAATGGTACAGGCAGATCTGAAAACTTATCTTTATGTAACAGAAATAATTTCTCCTGTAGTTCATCACGAACTATCTTTCTACTTGCAACTATTAAATCAGCGGGATTCCATAAATTTAGAAAATCATTCATAGTAGTTTCTGGAATTACTTTATGCATTATTTCACATTGTATTTTATCCAGCTGTAGTCTGATTAACCTTTTAAACTCCTTCAGCGGTTCATCAATAGCTCTATGGTCATCATTTATTTCTTCATAATAATCTACATTATTCTTCAGCCATTCATGTGGAGACTGACCAACAAAGGGTGGTGGTTGACCATGATCGCCACACATAATTACAGCAGTATTCTTTGTTAATAACCAATCAAGAAATATTTTTAATATTTCTAACGGTACTGCGTCTACCTCGTCACATATAATATACTTAGGTATATATTTCTCGCCCATTCGCTCAGGAGTCCATACATCTCCACACCATCTAAAGAAACTGTGATAAGTACATGATTTTACTCCTCGTTCCTTTATTTCCCTGGCAAGTTTATGTGTAGGTGTTAAAACAATTATATCTGAATTATTATTCATGAATAATTTAATCGCACGTGTTGTTTTACCTGAACCACCGCACCCGTTAAGATAAACAGTCTTATGTCTAGCCACAGGATCATATACAGATGGTGCTAATGACTTTGATACTTGATTATTATTTTTGTAATATATTTCCTTAATTTCAACGTCGGCAGATTCAGAATAACTAAATATATTCTCCTGTTTTATTCTCCATGATCCCCATTCACCATTACCAAGTAGCGGTTTTAACAAATCCGTATATTTTTTATTTATGTAGAAGGAATCCGTGGCAACTCTGACAGCGTAACGAGGAAATCTATTTATCATAGACAGTAGATTTATTGAAACATAGGCTAAAATCGATGATCTTAAATGAGTAAATTGCGGTGAGTCACCATCAAGACAGCTCACAATTGTACCTAGTTTGGTTCCGTCTGATAAATAAGCATTACTTCGATTTATAAATGTGTTTTTTTCTTCGTTGTATCAGCGATTATAAAATCGAGTTCAGCATCGTCCATAATTAATCTTGTACAGTGTCGTTTATAATCGTATGATCCTCCTTGAGTAAATTTACCGATTATCTTTCTACCGAGATCTTTTGTAAGTTTCTCATCGTGATCGTCTCTGCATTTACGTATATTATTATTAATTTTAATAATGTCATCTTCATTGAGATCAGGAAATTCTTTCCTGGCATCATTGATATTAAATCTATCCGGTTTTGGTAACCAAACTTGCTTCTGTGACCGATACGATATAATTGCTTCACTCACCTTCAATAATGTTAAAATTCCAACATCAAGCATATATCGTAATAGTATTATTGGAACCCAACATTTTTTTGAAAAATGTCTTCCAAACCAAGCATAAGTAATCGGATGGAGATTTTCTGTAAACTCGAATGATTCTATATATGCGAATCCGGTTAAGTCAAAATCTGGTAAATGTCCGTTTATCGCAACTCTGGTCATCTCGTGTGATGGATGTCCGAATCTCTTAAAGTATCTAGAACATTCTCTGTATCCAAGAAAACTTCCAGGATAACACGCTACCATATCAACGGATATAACGTCGTTATACTTGTATTTAGTATTCCATAATCCACCGTGTCCATATTCTATTCAACTTTTCTGGACATCTTCAATAAATTCTGATCGTGTCGGTTTCCATAATTTTTTCTCCTGAGCAAAGTGAGCCGCTACAGATGGAACAGTAAAAGTTATTTAATAATTCTCCAACCTTGATATCGTCTGAAGTGTATTTTAATGCTAGTTTTTTTCATTTCCTCGTGTAGAGATTCTGTACGGTAAATATCTCCACCAGGCCGTACAAACTGATCGTAATAATTATATTCTGAACTTTGAAACAACCAAACAGACACAGGATCACTTTTACTGATATTTCTGATAAAATCAAATATATGACCATTATAAAATTTAACCGTTCTGTCTCGTGGAAATGTTGTTACTGCCATAGTCCATGCATGTGCATTATGATCGATGATTGTTATAGGATTACCATTTTTTATATTTTTCGGTTTGTACAAAATTTCTCCGGTTAGTGTTTGTACTGCTATTGGAAATCTTAATTTCTTCTCTAGCTCAGCAACATCTTTAATAGATGGTCCAGTATCTTTAACAGCTTCTGCCCACGAATTAATTTTTTTACGTTGTAAATCTGTTAAACCATTACCACGTATCGCGTTTGTGAAATGTTCTGTAACTTGTTCAGCTACACAGTTTATTCTTGATTCTGACAGTCTCATCGGTTTGAGATCCGCAACGTCAGGTTTATTATTCAGCGGATATATTGCATATACAACCGCAGTAACGGGATATGCGCGTTCATAATACGGTTTGTCAATACCAGTAAGTACTCCGGGCTTTGATTTATTACTTAAAAGAACAATATTATTTCCCGACTGTATGTGGACTGGATCACGCTTGTCACGAATAATCCAAGTATCTTCTTCTGTATTTACAATACATTTTATTAAAATAAAATATTTTTGATCATCAAGGTGATTAATAATTATTCTTCTTCGTTTGTCATTCATTATAGTATCGACAATATTTCCGATCCTGAATGTTCACCACACATGATCCGCACCATCGTCACGAAATTCCTTCTTGGCTTCACGGATAAGTTTAGTTATATCCATATTCGTTAAAGCTAGATCTTGCATCGAAACACTAAATTTATATTTTGATAGTCTGTCAAGATCAAATCTAGTTCCCGTCGAGACTGCGGAAGGTTCAATCTCGAATTCCATATTATAATTAAGACAAATATTTAAATTGAAGTTTAGTATATATATATAATGATTCAAACAAAGAATCGATGTATTTGGCTCAAAATTGGATATACGTCTCCTTGTAACAAAGCATGCGTGAATGAATTCTGCTGCTACCATATGCAAAGCGTTTAAAATGGTAGTCTAGGACCAAAACCGTGTGTGCAATGTGGTGTTGGAGTCAGAGGAAAAACTTAGTTATGTGTAAAATGCGGCGGTAAAAAATATAGAGAATTAAAACGATATTATGACAAAAAAAATAATACTTTGACATTGTCAGGTAAATCTCCTATAAAATCCATAGAAGATTATCTGGCCAGATTTCAAAACAATGATTTAAACAAATAATATTATATAAATAAATGGAGCAAAACGAATTTGTGGCGCATCCAATCATTAAACATTGTGAAGCATCACGTGATGGTGTGATCAGGTACTGTCGATCAAAAAACCCAGTCGGTAGTCTTGATAAATTTGGCTATTTTAAATTCAATACCAGTGGAAATAAAAATTATTTATCACATAGATTCATATTCGAATGTTTTTATGGAGTCGTTAAAGATGGACTTGTAGTTGATCACATTGATGGAAACCCCAAAAATAATCATTTATGTTACCTGCAAGCTATTACATATAGTCAGAATTCTGCACGTGGAAAAAATGGCGTTAATAATCATTGTAAGGACGCAAGAGTTATTAGGTCTGTACATATACAGACAGGACAAGAAATAACTTTTCCATCAATGAATGCAGCTGCCAGATATTTTAGCATCAATCCTGCTTCAGCAAAACGTGTTGCAGATAATATAACAAAATCTGCATATTCAATAAAATATGATCAGCTGATTATATATGAATATGTTGGATAACTCTATACTCTTAACAAAAAACCAGGATAAATAATTTTTTTTTTTTACTGTATAGTTCGACTCTGTCAATTTTGCCAGGAGTTTTGTTTAGTCCCTGACTCTGTCAGGGGTCCACCTTCACTGTCGCCGCTCTCAGTGTCACTTTCATTTTTGACAGAATCAAATAACATAATTTTTCTCAATTGCATTACACGATTGTCCACAATCTTTTTTCTTTCGTACTCTTGAGATAATTTGGACCTAATCTTTTCGATTGAACGTGCAAGAGGTGCAAATAGCTTCATCTGTGTGTCGTTTACCATTGCCAAGGATTCTAACATAGATTGATAAATTAACTTCACGAATCTATAATTGGAGGGTAATGTGTATTTATTCTCGAATTTTCGTTGTTGTAATAATTCAAAATCGCACATAATTTTTTGAGGATCAAGATTATCAGATATTTTTATTCCGTCATGTTTTAATTTTTTAATAGCATAAATAATATCATTAATGTTTTCATGGTTCATTATATATATATAAATAAATATATATATATATATATATATATATATATGTGTGTGTGTGTATATATTTATTTATTTATTTATTTATTTAAAATAAAAAATAATTGACATTCAAGTTTTCAACTTTGACTTTTGACCTTGACTTGACTTTTGGCTTGACCCTTGACCTTTCTGACTTTGTCTTTTGTATATGTGAGGTTGACTTGGTCTTTTATGTATATATATTTTAGGTTGACTGACTTGGTCTTTATATATTATTATTATTATTATTATTATTATTATTATTATTATTATGTTATATTATTGAAAATATCAAACATGATCAGTAGCATCCTAAGCGGTTACCCGTCACTGGGCCCCTTGATAGCCTTTGTGCCTTTCATGGGGTCCTTTTTGCAGGATGATGTCTTTGTTATGACCGTTATTGGCACCCCATGTCCTGTTTCTATTGGCTAGCATTCTTTCTGAATGTTTTTTTATGGGGGCCCATCAAATGAGGTAGAGAGTTCGGGCATGCTACTGATTATTTTAGGGAGTTCCTTGCATAGACACATCCCCCAGCGAATCACTAAACGAAACGAAACTTTAGAGATTCAGAGGACTGTCTAGGCATTGCGGTTTCATATAACCCCCACCAAATCAAACCCCGGGGTAAGTGCAAAAAGCACTCACCACGCAGTTTGGCGTGGTGAGGATTAGATGAGACCTTGGGGCAGAGCCCCCCATCTTTATAAAAATTGGTAACCCTTGGACCATACCCCCCGGCACCGGTCATAGGAATCGAACGACAGACCTTCAGCACCAGAATCCAAATATTCTTGCACTGAGCTATGACATTCGGTTGAATATATATGTTCGAGAAATTACTATATAATTATAACTAACACGACAGCATTACATTTTCTAAATAAATCCAGAAATTTATGATTTTATTAAAATATATTCACCACTCGTATATATAAAACGATTAAAATATATTACCACTTGTATATATAAAACGAGATGATTTAAAATTACAGACACAGGTAATATATATGCAGTCTGGAGTCATACGTCAGCCAAGCCCACATAAAATCGATAGAGTACATCTGTTCCAGTACGGCCTTTATACACATATATTTTTCGTTCTAAGGTTTTAAAATTACTATCAGAATACAATACTGTTCACATTATAGGGCAGGGATATATCAAACAGGTTGGTTTTTAGCAAGCCTGTAAAGATTAACAGACAGACGGACTAATACGCTTCGTTCGATCAGGCTAAAATACACGTATGTACAACTGGGTTTTGTACAGGTAACGACATAGTACATAAGGGAGATAATCGTTTAATTTACTCTGCAGCGAGAGAGCAGAGTTATCTCGCTTTATACGTGCAATTGCCTTAAACATATTATTATGGAAAAATCAGTAAAAAAAATAACTGTTCAATCTTTGATAAAAGTATTTTATTACTCAAAACATATATTATTGTAAAAATAAATTTCAGAATCAGATTTTTTTTTTTCCTGATTATTTACTCAGACGTTCTATGAGCGTATATACAAATTAATATTTAAATCTTCATCTCTTAGGTCCAAAATATGGCCCGTCTGGTCAGTAAGCTTGAAATTTATTCTTGACAATAATGGATTATGTACACGTAGATAAACCGGATTAATTGGCTCAGATACAATTAACCACCCGGGTGGCGCTTGAGGACTAAATGAATATAATATATATCCTTGATGGGCCTGGTTAGGCTTTGAAAGATCTACTTGATAACTACCATCAACTGCATCGCATATTGGATTGACTGCGATCGTTGATGTTATATTGACAATACCAGGTGAGATATGACGGCCTTCACCGTATGGATTATTATTATATTTAAGAATGGTTGGTGTAGGTATTAATTTTCTCCATGAATCACATATTCTTTTGAAGTGTTCATCAATAAGATCATTAACTGATTTCTTTAGCTCTTCAGAGTTAAATCCCGGAATTACAAATGTTGGTAATTGTTCTTTTGTAATTCTGAAATGTTTAAGAAATACTGTTGTAAACAAACGATTGAGTGGAACACGCTGAACTGGATCGTCTTCAGTAACTATATAATTTACGTATTTACTTGCTGATGGATTTATTAAATGTTTTTTCTTTATCAACGATAACCCTATTCATAAACTCTAGGTCTGAAGCAACGTGATTCAAATGTTGTATTGTTTCAATTATTTGATTTTTTAAATCATCGTTGTAAGAAACATTAATGCTTGAAACTAAATTTCGTAGATTATTAAATACACGTTCATGTTCAGATTTAATTGTATTAGCATATGAATTTATTAAATCAACATCAAGAGTCACTATTTTACCTTTTTTACCATCAATTGTATCTGTAAAATAGGTTTTTATTCTATCTATATAATGTATAACTCTGTTATCACCTAAATATTTTTGCCATGGAAAAGCATTTTCAACTTCTCGATATTCTGGAAGTTTTATAAATATTCTTTTATCTGTAACGAAATCAGATCGTTGTGGTTCTGGTGGTCCTTGATAAACCGGTGGGTTATCTGGCCAGCCTAATACTGATCTGATTGTATTTTGATAAATATCTACAGAATAATCAGGGGAATTTATTTCAAGTGCCGCTAATAATGTTGGTTCATAAGCAGTAATTGCTATTTTTGATTCTTTTCCTGTAATAGATTTAATTCTGCGCTGAAACTCATCGTTGATCTGTTCTATTTGATAACTGCCTGTTGGAATACTAACTACTTGCCAGTCAGGAGTTCCATCAGGTTTATTTTTATTAGCGAATACTAATGAATTATTTGGCTGTAGTCCACCAAATGGTTTTGATCTAATATTTGGCCAGCTAAAATAAACTCGCAATTGTGCTAGGGCTATTTCTTTTGCAGGAATTGCGGTTGGAAAGTTAATGCTAAACTCAGGATTGGTCGAACTTAATGAGATCATCGTAGTTTTTGAAGGTGTTGTATTAGTGACGATCTGTTGAAGTAATTCTCTTGACGCTGCTGAAGACTCAGTCATTATTATTATTGTCATTATTTAATTCGCCTTGGTTGTTGTGAGTGACTTTGTCACCAAAATCGATAGCGATTCTGAATGCTTCATCATAGGTTTTCATTATCGATGCGAACTCCTCATCAGATATTTTACCATCGCTGAGATACAACGAAATATATGACGATAATTTAGAATACGCCGCTGCTGCTGTGTGTAATTTTATTATATACTCGTGTAATTTAGTATTTGTACATGTAGCTATCTTCTTAGCTATAATGCTGAGAACGCCTGCGATAGTCGTTGAAGCTGAAACGACAATTGTTACAACTGCAGGCGCTGTCATTGTTATTGTTGATAATAATAATCCAGCCCCAGCAACAATAGCAGAAACTGAGTAAACAATTATATCAATAACAACCATACGTCTGCGATATTTTTTACTTTTATTGTATAATCGTCGATTATATTTTTTAATTCGGTCTGACATTTACACACTTGATTATATCTATGACGTTGAACGTCGATTGAGGTTTGATTCATTATATTTAATGACGTTAAGTGACTAATTGAGGAGTTTCAGCTACAAATTCCAAACACCACCAGTAAGACGTTGCGATTATTGTTTGATCATCTGCTTCCAGTAAAAATATTTCTTCAGCATCTTTATTTAACACTAGAGATACAACTCCAGAGAAAGCATCGGTTGAATGACGCCAGGGAAATGTTGTAGTAAAAATTTTAAACTTTGCAGAGCTAAAGATAGACAGTCTATACATACCAGTAACTTCTGCGGTATGTTTGATAGTGTTATTTTGCTGTGACCATGTTGCTCATCATGATGCTACTGTATACACGATATTTTTAATTTGTCCGTGTGGAATTTTAATCAGATTAGTTTTTTGAACAATATTAGGTATTCCACTGACAATGTCGTTGAGTTTCGTGTTAACGTCAGCTAGTTTTATGTCAACGGTTGGTTGTTCCCCAAAAAATTCTTTAATGGTTTTGTTTATGTTTCTACGAAAATTTAAAAACGTTTCTACATGTCTAGAAAAAGTATTATTGAGTGCATCTAACGAAGTTGTTATTGGAATTTCCTTATCATCAACGTATTTCTTCGCTGCAGCATCAAAATCAGATTCTGGTGTTCTAAGATTATTAATACAATTATTATTCATATTGAGAAATGCACGCATTATACCGCCGTTGACTAATACGTACTTAGATTCTTGATCATCGACATATTTTTTTGTTGTGGCGTCAGTATCTGCGGTTGGATTTCCAAGGTCTATAATTTTATTTCGATTCATGATAATGTGACCCGTGAATGAATCACCAACTTTTTTGACATAATCGTTGACTGACGTACCGGAATCTTGTATTTTACCTTGATCAGTAAAAGTAACGATATTATTAACAACCGCATTAGGAATTCGTATGATTACATCTGGCAGTTGTATATTACTTGTCTTTAATCGTCATTGTTTATCCTGAAAAACAACGACTTCATTTTGATCCACACTTGTAATATTTAATAAATCATCAATCTCATTTCTGAGCTGGTCAAGAGTTGCATATTTAGATAATTCACCCTGTTGAGGTTTGCCACGAGAAGATCTTCCGTAAATATCCAACATTATATTTACTAATGTCTGTTTAAATGTGACAACGTAGTATATTCATGCACGACTTTATGAGGTGGGTTTGTTGATTCTGATAC
>JAECUM010035666.1:0-29504 GCA_016617855.1 Megalonaias nervosa
TGTGGAGTATATTGGTTCGTATGGATTACCGCCTTTGAAAGTGAGTGTTTCTTTTAGGTCCGGGCGTTCCATGTTTTGGTTGTGGTGTGGGTATTGTTAGTGTTTGTGAAGGGGGTGTTTTCCTTCACGTCCGTGCTTCAGGTATATAACTCAAAGCGTTCGTCAATCTGGCTACCGATCGTTGACGTATCAACTTCAACAAAACGAGTAGGATTGCCAAACTGTTAGAACTCCAGATGCACTTGGAATATGCTCGGCGCCTCCTGGACGAGCTAGCCATGGACGCTATTGCAGAGGAAGCCAGGACTGAAGAGGAGGAGGATAAAAGAAGAAAGAAGAGGAGAAGGAAAAGAAAGAAAGGATCCTGCCTCACCTCAACCTGAGACAGGCCTGTGAGTTCAAACCTACAGTGTGCCACTATCACCACCACCACCACAAAGTCAAGCACGACAACCACCTAAAGTCGCTGTCCCCCAGATAGAAAACTGGTAGGAAGAGTTGGAGAGACAGCGACAAAAGTTGGAGTCTCAGCGCCAGCGATAACAAGCCTGCGTTGTCATATGAGGGACGAGGAGGGAGTATCATTATCACCACGTGGTAGAACAGGGAGTGGAAAAAGTATGCAGCACATGGGCCACGATTATCTATCAAAGTAGCAGAAAAAGAAGCGTGGCCGGTGTATGTGTTTGCAGCCAACGGCGACCCAGTTACCAATCCGGGACTCACCAACCCACCCATAGGCTAAGAAACAACTTGAACTACGACTGGCACATTGTGGCCAACTTTATGATGACCGAAAATTCAAGACTGGAGTAGGGACATGACGGGCTTCGTTGGAGGCTATAGGAGGCCGAAGATCAAGGATAACAGCCAGCCTGTTCCAGTGTAGACCACACCCGGAGAGCCAAGACGTCCATGGACTCGGCATGAAAAGGCCGAGTAACCTTCAATTTTCCCTGGATGAATGTATAGGTTTTCATTTTGGCTTGAAAACCTCTTTTGATAATATCTCTATTTTGTATTCCAAATTTGATCCTTTGGTTCCACCGTCAAAATTTTATGTGTATTTATTATGCGTGATACAAAATACTTGAGTCATTTTGACTTATCTGATTGGGACAAATTATTAAATTTTATGTACACTTTGTACACTAAATTGAATGTTATTAACAACGAAATTTTGTAACTTATTTTATTTGGTTAATTGCACAGGTGGCTTACACATTATTGGCATTAGGTCTTGTCCATTGGTACAACTGGACTTAATTTGAAACAAGTACGGACGGGCGTTTTGAGGCGTAGACGATATCCATTGCTTCATCGCACCGACTGCCGACGAGACACATTTCCTCCTTTTCCAAACTCGGCCTTCTGTACATGGACGGAATATAGAACGATTTCCATCCGTCCAAACACCAGGTGCCCCGATGAGACGTCATAGTTGCTGACCAATCGCGACTGATGTCTCATACTGCTTGGTTGACACCTGGTGGTGGCGTTCTACAGAATTCCATCATACCTGAGTGCGTGCTGGGTCCAATCCCGCTCAAGGAAAGCCCCTAGCTAGTGCTGTGGCGGAGTGTCATGTGGGTGCATGGTTAAACATGCTGCATGGGCGGACTGGAGACCCATTTTCATGGATGAAGAAAGATAGTTCGGTAATACCTGTATGCCAATGAGTCTCCTTTTATACTAAGGAGAGTGCTGATGAGATCAGAAGTTTCGCACTTTCCCTCCAACATTCAAGTCAATTTCACTAGTTTACGATAGGTCGTTTGGGACTTAGTGGTCCCACGACCTTTCGGCAAATTTATCAGCTATCTTTGAGAGCATAAATGCCAGGGGGACGTGGCTCTTATTCCTTCCCCCAGGATAAATTTATCAGGTCGCTGTGCGATCATAAACCAGTGGTACATTCCCGTATGGGCGAACACCGCTTTAATTTAATCTCTCTCTCTCTCTCTCTCTCTCTCTCTCTCTCTCTCTCTCTCTCTCTCTCTCTCTCTCTCTCTCTCTCTCTCTCTCTCTCTCTCTTCGCGCCATTCAACACTGAATAACAAAGATGGCAAAGAAATACACTGATAACATGCAGAAGCTACAAGAGGTAGTGGATACCATAGGGATGGTGGAAGAGATGCTAGTCAGAATGGTGTATGGGACTTATAGCCCACACAGACTCAACATGGAAATTAATAATTTAAGGAGAGGGAAGGAAATATTAAGAGGCCTTATAAAACAGGAAAAAGAAGTAAAGGAGGAAAAAGAACAGATTAGAAGATACAATGAGAAAAAGAATGAAAAGAGAAAAAGGAGGAGGAGGAGGAGAAGGAGGAAGAGGCAGAGGAAAAAAAGAAGACGAAAAATGCAGTGAAAAAGATAAGGAACTGGTGGAAAAGAAGAAGAAGAAGAAACCCCAAAGGCCCTTGTCAGGGCCACTCAACTGTCTAGAAAAAGATGTCTATTCTCTCTTGCCTAAATGCGGGGGTCGCGGTTCGAATCCAGGCCGAGTCATACTAAAGACATAAAAATGGCAGTAGCATCTGCCTCGCTTGGTGTTCAGCATTAAGATGTTAGTTTTAGGACTGGTCGGTCGGGTGTCGGGATACTGTGACTGGGTGGTACATGATGCGACATGTCTGCGGCATGATAATCCAGTGCTAGATATAACTAGAACATGCCACACTGCAGACATCGTAACGATATGACTAAAATAGTTAAAGCTACGTTAAAATCCAACACACACACACACACACACACACACACACACACACACACACACACACACACACACACACACACACACATACACACACACATTAGCGGTTGTCTCCGTCAGTCGACAGCGAATCTGCAGTTGTCGTAACTGTTCACATCAGTGCCTCTGGTGATAAATTTAAATTTTGAATCTGTGAAAATATATTCACGAAGGCCTGAGAAAACAAGTGCATTTACTGTTATTACAATGCTAAACATCATTTAAATTTTTAGATATACCAGACATCTTGGTTAAGAAATTTCACTTTCCTACTCCTTTTCCTGCTGGTTATTGGTATTTTGGAATTCATTTCATACAGTAATATTACTTCGAAGATGAAAATATTATTCTTTCATTGTTAATCAACTATTTTTCACACTTCGTGAAACACTGATTTAAAATAAAGGTACTTTTTCTTCCATGTTATGATGCAAAATGTATACTTTTGACTACTTTATAAATGCAGGTGATATGAATTACCTTTTGGAGACGAGAATACTGTATCGCATTCTTATAAATCATTGAAGTGTTAAATTTGAACTATTATGGAGTGGTTATAACTTTAAAGAGAGAAACGATTCTTAAAAACGTTTTTTTTTAATATAGTGATTAAAAATTGTGGTAACTGTGAAAGTTATTCTTAGTGTAACCGTTATTTTGAATTGTGATTTAAATTCACATCTCAAGACACACATACTGATACACACATAAGCACAAAACGAAATCGTGCGTTGACCCCCGAATTATTATTAACACATGTTATCGTTTGACACATTCACCTTTGTTCTAATTCAAGTTTATACTTGGAACAAAACTTAAACATATGAAGTGAACCATGCTCGTAAACTTTGGATATAACTTATTTCATTTTATACTCGTAATTCGCTTATTCTAGTAGGTGCAGAGGCACTTCCAATACATTGATTTCCACGCAGAATGCCCAAGGAACTAATTATTGACTGACATTCAGCATACATTCTTTACTTATCCTTTAAGACGTAAACGAATTTGTTTGCAGTCACTCGATTCCAACACTATTTAATTCGATAATTTTATATTTGGAATTGGCAATTCAGTGGGCATCCAAACCTAGCGACTAGAGTTTATCAGATCGTCTAGAAACGTGAACAGGCTGTTAAAACTGTGTTTAAAAACTGTTGGTTGAAATGAACCAGAATTAATTCGCAGATTGGTGCTTTGGTTATATATTCGTGCGTATATTAGCAGATCAGCTCTGCATCTTAAATAACTACACTTAATGCAAGAAATTTTAACTTAATAAAAAAATTTCTTAGTATCATTTATTTTTGTTACCGTACAGTCCTCTGTTTTTCGTCGGAAAGATATTTCAACGTATTGAACGGAAACAGTTATCAAGACAAATATAATAGATAAATAAAGACCGTCATAGAGAAAAACTCTCAGATGTGGGGTCCTACATTTTTAATAACTATAACGGTCGAGTAGGATTTCTTCTCTCCCGAAACCCGGTTATTTATCCGGGAATTAGGGTGGAGAGATTCCCTTGTTCGTCCCACTAATAATCTTTCCCGGTAATCCGACATGATACATCTACTCGGCAAATCCTAACAACAACATTTGTACTGCTTACGTCACCTTGCATCTTCGCGAAATATAGTTACCCAGGCCATAAACTATGTTATCCACGACCCTCTATGGAACGTTACCCTAGAATATCCAACTGCAAGTATACCCCAAAATATTCCCCTTGCCCATCCCATCTTCGAGATAAAATATCTTGCATAGATCCCTATTGAAAGTTTGCCCTATGCTAAATTAGTAGCAGGCGTCAGGGCCGGATTTAGACATGGTGAGGCCCTAAGCTATGGGAAGGTGTCGAGGCCCTATTTGATAAATGTTAACAGAAAATAAGGCTGTGTAACTATTAAACTTGGCAATTGTTTGCTAATTATAACAATATAAATTATGTAATTGATATAAAAATATTGCATAGATAATAATAGTGAACAAAAATTATGTAAAAAAATCAAGCGTTAAATTATTTCTTAAATGTAAATTATAATAAAATTGTAACAAATTTTTCAAAATTCTGAAATTTTGGAGAGGCCCCTTTCAGACTGTGAGGCCCTAAGCTGTAGCTTGTTTAGCTTATGCCTAAATCCGGCCCTGGTAGTTGTGTGTGTGTGTGTGTGTGTGTGTGTGTGTGTGTGTGTGATTTGGATTTTTAACGTAGCTTTAACAATTCTTAGTCATATCGCTACGATGTCTGCAGTGTGGCAGTTTATATTAATGTCTAGCATTGGGGCATCATGCTGCAGTCATGTAGCATGATGTCCCACCCAGTTACATTATCCTGAAACTAGGCCCACCAGTCCTAACACTGACCTCTTAATGCTGAGCGACAAGCGAGGCAGCTGTTAGTACCATTTTTATAAGTTTTTGGTATGACTCGGCCGGGGTTCGAACTGCGACCTCCCGCATCCGAGGCGAACGCTCTAACCACTAGCCCACCGGAGCGGTCTGCCCTGGTAGTAATAGTAGTAGTAGTGGTAGTGGTGGTGGTGGTGGTATCATTGATTGTTTGGTTCATGGAGGTTAGTAGATCTGATTGCAATCACTTAGATAAAAACTAAAACAAAAAAAATAATATGCATAAATGAAACAGCTTACGTAAACAGGAGAATCTTGGAGAAATTAAGTATGCAATAAGAAAACCGCGCAGTTAGGTGATAGAGTCAGTAATGTTGCTTTTTCCATCTTAGACTGAATAGCTTTGCAGTTTTAGTTATCGTTAAGTAGCAAACCCTTGACATAATCCGAATACAGACAGCAATGGATTAATAGCAAACAAGCGCGAATAATCTTACACGCAAGACCATACAATCAGTTATCGTGTCTAGGTCCCTCTAAATTATCTCTAATGCCATGACAGCACAACTTTAGTTAGATGGAGTCATCTGTCCTTGGGTGCTCTTGCGTATCCTAAGGCCTTATTGGATGTTTTTAATTACAATCAGTTTTAAGCACGTATATCTGCTAGATCTGTCCCTTTACAATCTTTGTATTTGTTTTAATTAGGGATATAAAACCCGTGGTTCTATCATTTATCATGCGTTTCCAGTTTGTCATTTATCATGCACATCGAGTTTAATTTAATGATTTTGATTAGTGCAGTTTGCTGTAAAGTGTTGACTTTATAGTTGGGTCTTTTAAAACTGGGAAGCTTATCGATTACATTAGTTTATAACAGTTTTCCACAGAATAAAAAGATACTCATAATAACATTCGAAAACAATAGTTAAATCTTAAGTGATGAATCAAATATACATATTCCAATTGAAGTTTCAACATATGTATTCTATTCTACGTAAAATTGATATTGAATTTAGTTTTTCATCCAGTCAACAGAAAATTTTCTTAATGTGACAGTCATATCTCATGTTCCTTACTTGTATCTGAGACTTTATTTTCCTCTGCTCTGTTTCCATTTTTTTAACATCTTGTTAGACTTTTTGTATTTATAAATGAATCTGTGGCATGGTGTTACCTTTCTAATATCTGCAGATATTCCATCTATTTTGCCATTTACTTCATTTCCTCGAAATTGTTTTCTCAGCCTGGCTTTCCTCTTGCTCTCAGAACTCATTCACTTTACTGGTAATGGATTTTTTAAAGATGGTTTTAATTTGTACTCTCTTTTTTTATTTTCGTTCGGTCCTACGTGTGTATGTTTTTTAAACTCCTTCTTCACGGTTAAAGCTAAACACATGAAACTTGGGCAAGTGATAGTCTTATCCATGTAGGAACACTTTCGGATTTTGATCGCGCCCCTCTGGGGTGCGGATATGGATATAGATTTCAAGTAACTCTGTCTGAGAATTGGCATGCCTCACACATCCGAGAATTGGCACGTGTAACATTGTGGTCTCACGTGTCAACACACATATCAGACTGGGACACCTGGAGATGCCTTGGGGTCTATACCTATCTCCAAGAACATGTTCCCACCCTGTGACCATATATACAATTACTGGACATAAAAATATACATGTTTACATGTAGCATGAGATCCACTCCTAACCTAGCCAAGTTGTCGTAAGTCTGAAAATATTGAGATTCCCACCTTATAACCATATATACTCTTACTGCATATTACAAAGTGAATTTCTAGATGCAAATTTGTTTACCCTAGGGTCCATCCAAACAGTCAGGGACTTAGCCTTTGGGTCACAATTTGGAAACTGTTAAGACGAAACCCTCTAATCATATGTACACTTACTGCAAACAAAAAAATAATTTATAATTGCAATTGAAATTGGCCCTGAAATCTGTTCTTACAAAGAGAATTAAGTTCCTAAGTCATGGCTTGAAAACTATCAAGATTCGCACCTTATTATAACGTATAGTCTCCTTCCGATCCATTATGACTCGTACCCCACCTCCTTCCGATCCATTATGACTCGTACCCCACCTACTTCTGATCCATTATGACTCGTACCCCACCTCCTTCCGATCCATTATGACTCGTACCCCACCTCTTTCCGATCCATTATGACTCGTACCTCACCTCCTGTCTTCGAAAGTATTTTTACCTAGCACAATGACAATCTAGCTTTGGAGCATTTAATCCCTTCAAACCTTACTAATTTCAAAAACCAAACCATGATCAGTCAGAGAAAACTTTGTTATTTGGAAAAATAAAGTCGTTAACAGTGAGTGCAATGCTGAAGAAATGCTAATGTACAGAGGTAAGATGTATGGTAGAGACGAAGATGCTAGCGCATGTATTATTATTATTATTATTATTATTATTATTTTTATTTTCACTGTAATTTAGTGTTATCGACTGTAGCAGTTGGTATCTAGCAGGTTGAATACACTATAACTGTACCGACTTTTATTTTTACGTCCGGGAACATCCTCGTCACAAGCATGCATCTTACGATGCACATTGGACTACTCCATCTATTAAAAATAGCCTTTCTTTGACACGGAACTCGCCGCTGACACTTAATGTTTCAAATAAGAAGGTTTGCGCTGACGAAACAAAGTTTTGCTTAAAATGTGTGTGGTTTGAAGGAATATTGCAACTGTGCCAGGTAAATACTTTCGAAGACGGTTAAGTGGGAACGATTCATAATGGACTGGAGGCAGACAATACATACTTCCTGAGCATACAAGGATAAATGCATAGAAAACAAAATCGATGTCCGCGAGACATTCAAATAGACGTAGCCATTTCTTTTTTTTTATTTTTTGGCTAAATGCATTTAAGATATTACGAGCTATACTGATAACATAAATTGTCCCATTACACGAAATATAGGTGCTTGAGCTTGCTTTTATAATGCAGCAAAACAGACTTGTCAAATTAAACTTTGTTTCCAACACTTACTATTATACATTTTCGGTGTTTGCGTTTCTTTAACATTCCATGCATACACGACTACAAATGGATCTGACGCAATGGGAAGTGACGTTTGCTATCCAATATAGTCTGCTTGTACCATAACTAAATGTCAAACTATCGTTAGCTAACCAATATAATGTGATTGTTCCCTTCATGCACAACACGTTAATTGCTGTCAACCAAATTAGATCTGATTATTCTAAGCATTCACGGAGGGCTGACTGTTAACAATTACACTTCATTTAATCCGTAAATGTTCGCTGAGTTAAGAAATTAATTTTACATTTTGTTTATATGAAAAGAACCTGTCGTCAGCTATCGCAATAAGTCAGTAGATGCCTCCATTCCATATATAATGCAAAATGTTGGTTTATCCGCAGAAGAAAGAAATAAAATATGCTACAGTTGATACGTTTATTAAAAGGTTTGTTAGCATGCATGATTAGTACCAGAAAGATTAGTTAAGAAATGGTAAATGTTCGATCTAATACTCTAAAAGTACTACCTCAGGGAGAAAGTTGTTATTGAATTTAAGTGGAATTGGAAAGAGAGAATTATGAATGATTCATAATCATGCAAAATATTTTAAATTAAAACAAACCCTTGAGGTTGTTGGGCTAGAATCATAATTACTGAGGTGAACTTACATCATACATAGCCAAAGTCTGACTTAGCGTTATGAACGTTAGAGAAATCTTAAATGTTGTTCTGGGTTTATCAATTCCCTCAATTATATTTAAAAATTTTAATGAAACTAATTAAAAACAAGGATATAATTATATGAACGACCAAAGAGAGTGATTGCAAAAAGTTGCTGAATTTTTTTAAAGCTAAAGAACTTTGCTTTCATGTTCAAAAGATCCCTACACTTTTGGTAATATTGTACTTTTGTGCAAACACAAATATAGTAATTTTTAGAACGCCCTTGCAAACTTTGTATCGATTTCATCCATGATTTATTCATATAACTTTAATTTCGTCTACTTATATATGTTTTGAAGAATGTATACATTAATTAGATTATTACATATCTATTAAGAGAGAAAAATCTGCAACTGTATGAGACTTAAAAAATTGTTTGTCTGGGTTTAATATTCATGGTCATTTGCTAGATTTAACCGCCTAAGATAACGATACATCTGTGTTTTAAATAAGATTCACCATTCATGTGCATTTGCTAGCTTTAACTGCCTACTTTAAACCGTTTAGAATAACGATACATCTTGTGCATTTTCTACAAGTTAACAGTACAATTTTATACGTTGAATTCATTCTTTGATTTATATGTTTTATTAAAGTTGCCTTTTGGAGCTCATTGTTACAGCATAAATATATAGCATAAAAATTATATTTTTCCGAATGACAATAGAAAACATTTTAAGTGTATAAACTCCTAGAAACACTTTGCCATGTTGAATTTAGAAAGGTTACCAAGTTCTGTTATGTGTATAAATTATGCACCGTTTGAGCTCTTTTGAATAATATTTGAAATTAGATCCATATGAGGGTTGTAGTGAGAACAACTGCATGCGTTTCTCACACTCAACGACCTATTTCACCTATAAATTTGTCTACATGTTGCCACAAGTATCACGCAGAAACTTGGGATTTTTAGCTCTTACTACGTTCAATGAACATTTGTACCAATTCGGGTAACATGGAATATTCCCATCCACGCTGCTAAAACATCATGTTTGAAATTTCCACACATTTATAGAAAATAAACAGCTCCACAAATATTAACAATGTCGAAATTATCGACAGCGGGATATGCGAGCAATGTAATTTGTAGT
This sequence comes from Megalonaias nervosa, assembly GCA_016617855.1. Lineage (NCBI taxonomy): Eukaryota > Metazoa > Mollusca > Bivalvia > Unionida > Unionidae > Megalonaias > Megalonaias nervosa. The sequence goes on from JAECUM010035666.1 coordinate 9,941, forward strand.
GGATTGTATCTTAAAATATTTTCGCCCTGATGCAGTGCTGGGATAAAGAGAGATATTCAAAATACTTAATAATAATAATAATAATAATAATAATAATAATAATAATAATAATAATAATAATGTGCATCTAGTACAGCGCCTAATGTTTAGAAGTTCTAAGAGCTTTACAGTATTAGATAATATAAAAACATATACAACGACAAGATTACAAAGACAAACACCATGAAATTACAAAACAAAAACATGATGACAATAATTAAGGAAGTAAACGTTATTAAGCCTTTAAGTTTGTTCTGGTATTAGAAAAATAAGTGAGTTTCAAGAGCACTCTTGAATGAGATCACAGTGCCCTTGTGTCTAAGATCAATAGGCAATTCGTCTATGTAGTGGGCACTGTTACGCCAAAAACGTAGCCCATATAACTTCGTTTTAACAGTGGGAACAATGAAAATAAGCGTGTCGGAAAAGGCGCGTAAATTTCTAGTAGGGGTATACCCATGGGTGAGGTCAGATAGTTAAATTGGACTGGAACATAGTGAACAGATATTGTACTTGATTGTGGATCGAACGGGTAGCCAGTGGAGGTTACATTGCAGGGGTAGGTGTGCTCCCAGCATCGTACTGTCAGGATAATCCAAGCGGCTGTGTTTTGAACTTTTTGAAGTTTCTGTAGTAGACTGAGACGAACCAGATAGAAGTGAATTACAATAGTCCAGTCTTGAGTATATTAAGGAATACACAAAATGTTTAGTGGCATAAGCCGAAAGAAAATTGCGAATGGAGCTGATTTTCCATTGAATATACCAAAATTCAGTACAATTTCCAACATTGCTGAAGTTATGGACGAAGACAGGCGCATTATGTTAAAATATAATCACCGAATTGTCTTGTCAGTTTCCTGCACGATTTCAGAGACGCGGTGGACTGTGATGATCTGTTTTATGGGTCAACAATCACATGTCGAATATATTCTTTAAATGAGGGATAATAAAACTTTACGGTCACCAAAAGAAATCAAAGTATATCTAGAATAGCTGATCATACTTGCCAGTCAGGATCTGGGTTTTTGTCCTGAATGCATGCACTCGCATTGCCGTTCATCGTGAGAGCTAATTGAGAGAGATTACTCTGGCCAATAGTCTTATGCATCACATCGATCAAAGACTGCTGCTAGACAATCAGCGTGCCTTCAGTAAAGGACGAGGAACTAAATACATGGTGTTTACAGCTCGTCAATCCAAGAGAAATGCCAGGACCAGAACTTCAACATGTACAAGACATGTATCGGCCTGACAAAGGCCTTTGATGCAGTCATCAGTAGAACCCTTTTGAAGATCGTGGCAAAACTGGATTGCCCGGATTGTTCGGCAATTCCATGATGGCATGCAGGCTCGTTTTGTGGATGGCGGTGAGTCATCTGAACCATTCCCAATCAACAATGGAGTCATACAAGGCTGTATGTTTGCTCCAACCCTCTTTAACATGATGTTCTCTTATATTTGTAAGGATGCTTTCCATGACTATACCACTGGGATCAGATTCAGATAAGGGACAGACATCATGTTTTTAAATCTGCGGATTCTACGGGTTAAAATGAAGTCAGAGGAAGTGACTGTTCGTGATCTTCTATTTGCTGATGAGTGTTCCCTGAATGTCAAATTTGAGTCTGACATGCAACACAGTATGAACTATCTCTCCTCAGCTTGTAATAAAATCAGTCTCCCAATCAGTATCAAGAAGACAGAGGTGATGCACCAACCTGCACCGAAAAAGGCTTATTTAGAACCTATAATCACAGTAAATGACCAATCCCTAGTGGAGGCAGATACGTTAATCTCTCTCGGAAGCACTCTGTCACGTGCAGTCCACATCGATGATGAAACCAATGCCAGAACTGCTAAAGCAACTCTGACCTTTGGCAGACTACGTGCAAATGTGTGGGAGTGGAGTGGAAACAGTCTAGTAATAAAACTTCAGGTTTACAAAGTCATTGTGTTGCCGACCCTGCTGTGTGCTTGCGAAATCTGGACGGTGCACATGCCACGAAGCTGAACCATTGTCACAAGGGGGTGCCTGAGGAGACTGATGCGGATAAGATAACAGGACATGGTCCCAGATACTACGGTTCTCACACGAACAGGCATTCCAAGCATCCACACTCTATGAAATTAAAGTTGAGTGTGCAGTCCACGTCATCAGGATGTCAGAAGAGAGACTTCTAAAATAGATGTTCTACGGCAAACTGAAGGATGGAAAGCGATCTCAGGGTGGTAAGAAGAAACGCTTCATAGATTCCCTCAAGTCATCCTTAAAACACTTCAACATTGACCCTGAATCTTGGGACGATCTCACACGAATCGCTCCACCTGTCGGAGTCGTATCCAAACTGAAGCTACAGATGTTGAACGGAGGAGAAATGCAGAGGCAGTGCAGAAGCTTGAGCAGCGGAAATCTCAGAAAAACAGTACAACCTCAGTTGGTCAATAAAACCCAAGCGGCATCTCCTGTCCTGTGTGTCACAGACAGTTCAGAGAACAAACCAGCCTCAACAATCATTCTCATACTCACAGAAACCAAACCAGTCAGTCATGTCATAGTCATATTTGAACAACAACATCAAGACAGTTCCAACTAATTCGAGTTTTGTTTTTTTAAATTTGTAATCAACATTTTAGGCCAACATTCTAGTAGTATGATAGGATAGATTATTTGTTTAGGTCCACATTCCTGTTTTTTGTATAATAAGATAGGTTATTTGTTTAGGTCCACATTCCTGTTTGTATAATAAGATAGGTTATTTGTTTAGGTCCACATTCCTGTTTGTATAATAAGATAGGTTATTTGTTTAGGTCCACATTCCTGTTTGTATAATAAGATAGGTTATTTGTTTAGGTCCACATTCCTGTTTGTATAATAAGATAGGTTATTTTTTAGGTCCACATTTCTGTATTATAATAAGATAGATTATTTGTTCAGGTCAACATTCCTGTAGTGTGATCCGATAGATTATATGTTCAGGTTAGCATTCCTGTAGTATGATAGGATAGATTATCTGTTTAGGTCAACATTCCTGTAGTGTGATAGGATAGATTATCTGTTTAGGCCAACATTCCTGTAGTGTGGTAGGATAGATTATCTGTTTAGGTCAACATTCCTGTAGTGTGATAGGATAAATTATCTGTTTAGGTCAGCATTCCTGTAGAGTGGTAGGATAGATTATCTGTTTAGGTCAACATTCCTGTAGTGTGATAGGATAGATTATCTGTTTAGGTCAACATTCCTGTAGTGTGATAGGATAGATTATCTGTTTAGGTCAACATTCCTGTAGTGTGGTAGGGTAGATTATCTGTTTAGGTCAACATTCCTGTAGTGTGATAGGATAGATTATCTGTTTAGGTCAATATTCCTGTAGTCTGATAGGATAGATTATCTGTTTAGGTCAACATTCCTGTAGTGTGGTAGGATAGATTATCTGTTTAGGTCAACATTCCTGTAGTGTGGTAGGATAGATTATCTGTTTAGGTCAACATTCCTGTAGTGTGATAGGATAGATTATCTGTTCAGGTCAACATTCCTGTAGTGTGGTAGGATAGATTATCTGTTTAGGTCAACATTCCTGTAGTGTGATAGGATAGACTATCTGTTTAGGTCAACATTCCTGTAGTGTGATAGGATAGATTATCTGTTTAGGTCAACATTCCTGTAGTGTGATAGGATAGATTATCTGTTTAGGTCAACATTCCTGTAGTGTGATAGGATAGATGATCTGTTTAGGCCAACATTCCCGTAGTATGATAGGATAGGTTATTTGTTCAGGTCAACATTCCAATAGTGTGATGAGATAGATTATTTGTTTAAGAGACGAAAGAAAGGTTAAAGTAGCTGATTGTAATATATCTGCAAAAAAACTCAGACGCTTGGATCTGATAATATAATATCATAACAACATTAGTTTGCTTCTGATACCCATAATACAATGTTTGTATTCTTTGTTTGAGTGAAATAGTGTAGCCGATTTGATTTTAAGATGGGGGAGGCTTCATAAAACACTATTATAATTGGTACATTGGAGTTACATCATATCATCACAACTTAATTTTATATGTACAAAGAACACATACATAGTGAGTTTAGTAATTGTATACAATTTTCTAAACAACCTTATCTTCCATTTAAAGGTAAACCGTTTCCATCAGTTTAGAATAAATTAAAGACGAGTGACGGATTGAAAATGCAATTATGTTAAAAACACCAAAACAATTTAAATTACCCAAACGTGTTTCTATGTTCAGTGCTGTAAATGAAATTATAATTTTCTTATCACACCATATATCATGCCCGAAATGGGACACGTTTCTTACCAATTCTTTTCTTTGCGTGTGTGTGTGTGTGTGTGTGTGATGTTACAACACCCAGTCCTTCCCGCATATTTTGCTTGTTAAAGCTTTAGTATGTCCCCTCAATAACGTTAAAAATGCGCGAAGGCTTTACCATATTATTTTTTAAATAAAATAATTGAGGTTTCTATGCTTTTATTCTCTAAACATCCAATTTTGGGGGTCTTAAGGTTTCATTTCCATGCTGCCCTCACTTCAGGTATTTTCCTGTTGGTTAGGTTTTCTTTCCCTACTAACCTAAGTTAGTTTTCATGGTTACTTGATCCTGCCTGATGTCCATTTCAAGGTTTTATGTAAAAAAAAGTTTGATTTTTATTATTTTATATTTTTGTATATCGCTTTTGTATGTGTATGTCTGTGTGTGTATGTTGTGTGTGTGTGTGTGTGTGTGTGTGTGTGTGTGTGTTTGAGAGAGAGAGAGAGAGAGAGAGAGAGAGAGAGAGAGAGAGAGAGAGAAACGAAGACAGATAGATTTAGATTACAAAAACTGTACTTTCTTTGATGTAAATATAAAACATTATTTTCATTATAATTCCGATAGCCTCAAGATTGTGTCAGTTATCGAGATATTAAAATTGTAACTGATTACTAATGTGCCTGAAGCCACAAATTTGCTTAATGAAAGTAGAATGATCACTATATATTTATCTGATGAGAAATATAACGTATTTTGAATAATCCTTAAGGCACACATTTATGTTGATTAATCAACTAACACGGGGAAATTGTTGGACTTTTTATTACTAAGTTCAGCACGGCATCAGGCTTTGAATCGAGACGTAGTATTCAGCCAGAATATGATCAAGAAATTAAATAAATCTAAATTTTAAAAAATTATTAATTTTCTGCAAACGAAATGGTTTTTATAATAATATTATGATTTTATATGAGTTTAAATTCAGTACAACACACACTTTCTAATAAAAGACGGCACAAAAGTAGTCGTGAATATTTCAGAATAACACATTGACGTGACCGATTTTGCTTCCGTATAAGTGCTAAATTTCCGTTAGGGCCTCGAAATTAGGGAGGATGCGTAGTTTAGATACCTTGAAAAATCAATTATTCATGCTTTCTTTGAAGAGCTGTAATCGTTGTCTACCGTCAAAATAATACTGTAATCCCTAAGTGTAGACTGATAACATTTCATTGGATTTAATATAATGTCTTCGATGTCGATTATATTGCACGCATACACAACGTCTATTCCACATCGAAGTGGAAATAACAATATAAATTACTAGCAAATGATTTGTATAAAAACGTATCTTGACCTATGATCCGAACTTGAGTCTTTAGGTTTGGTCTCTGTGGCTAAGGACTTCTCCAGCGGTAATGTCAATTTGGTATACGCATATTTACAAGGTTTACGTCTTCCTAACCAAGTAGGCGACATCCTGTTCTAGTTCTTGTAATCCTGTAATGAAACACTGTTGGAGCGATTCTTTTTGTCGTTTCATTGTTTTGGAATTTTCAATATTTAATGCATGCAAGTATACTAAAAGGAATATTAGGGGCATAATCTTATATTTCTGAAAGACTCAGTTATAAAATTAAAGGTCTACCCGTATTATGCAGGATTCCAGTTGAATGACGAAAGAAAATGTTTCATTTGGAATTCAATAAAATAAAGAAAAATTATCAAAAAAAGAACATCATAATATGAAGATACTATTTTTGTACATAATAACGCTCTGGACAACAAGTTACAGCTTGTATTGATGTACTATGCTGGAATTCAGCACGTAAGACAGCATCAACAGTAGTATTTTACTAGAATGTTTTTGCTGCTCAATAAAGCATTAAAAAAAAAGTCTTAGTAGTTGCCATGTAGGCAGAATATATTTATTTATAAATATGTAGTATATATTTATGACTTAATGTAATTTCAGAAAGCGTTTGTTTCACATCTTTATGCCTGACACATTCATCCAGAACAAGCAATATTCTTTACCGCTCATGAGAAGAAATCACATCCATACTTACCAATACACTACACAGCAGTCATTATAAATGTCTGCAGATGGAATCCAGGTTTCCTAGGAGAAGGGGAATTTTGCTCTATCATACAATCTCAGTAGAAAATCTTTCATGAAAATACCTTCACAGACAATTTAGATTTCACAGAACCGCATTAAGGTCAGCAACATTTTAATCAGGTGGCCAGCTCTACACGACTACAAAAAATTTTGAAATAATGAGTATTTTTATTATATGAGACACTCACCCTATACTAATTATCAAACGTTAATTTGATGCATAAGATAATCACACTATATTAGTTGCCAAACGTTAACTTGATACATAAGATAATCACACTATATCAGGTATCAAAAGTTAACTTGATACATTAGATAATCACACTATATCAGTTATCAAACGTTACCTTGCATACATGAGATATCATACCATATTTGTCAGCAAGCATTTGCTTGCTGAACCTGTAAGGAATATAATCATGTTGGATGAGAGAATCGCCATTGACGGATAGCACCAGACTTAGTTTCCTCCATTATACATGTATATAGGGCGGCCCTAAAATATCTGCCAAGCAACTGGCGCCCTAGGCGCTCCTCCTCCTCAGATTTGGCGCCCCGTTTAACTTGGCGCCCATGGCAACAGCCAAGTTCGCCTATATGGACGAATGTATAAACAGGTTGTGTCAAGTCAAAAGAAGCATTCGTAATCCTGTGATTTAAATAACTGCCCTATTAAATATGATATGCACACGTAATACGGTATCAGTATTCAGGGGATTTCAAAGAATTTAGTTAATGGAAAATCCATTGCCTTATTAGGATTTGCAAGAAACATTGTTACATTTTCAGCTCCATCACTTTTTCATCCAATGTTCAAAACTTGAATTATAACTCACCTTACACATTAAAAGAACAATTATATCTAATTTTCCTTTATTAACAATTAAACAAAACTTTAAACTCCTGTGCTCACAGTTTTGTAGATATCTGCTTGACAAATGAATATGTAATTGTTTATCCATAAGATCTACTGTGGTTTTTAACAGTTCTGCACATGACATCGTACAGATGAAGAGTAATTATTAATTGTATAAGCGTTCCCAATGTTTATAATATTTGTCTTGGTACTTATAAAGATAACTTTTATTCGACCTAAATCACCTCGACAATTTTCATATCATTAACTTCCTGAAATTTAAAAGTGTTAGCGGCATATTTATGCTGATTTATTTTCTCTTGATCCCTCGACAAGTGTTGATAAAATATGCAGAAGATGTCATCGAATTGAACAAATGACAAATCATTTAATGGAGGAATGTTCACCGAACAACCGACAAATCCTTTAATGTACATATGTTAACCCAGGGCAAGTTATGTTTTCCAACGGCGTGAGGAAGACATGGTATTCTGTTCCTTGCAGCCTAAAAACGCTTCAAAGGAATTGTACATGTTTCCTTGTCCTTAATTTTATGGTTTGAAGGCCATGACTATAAGCTCACTAGGAAACCAAAATTATATTATTACTAATTAAATATTGTCTTACGGAAATATTCCTTTTATCTACACCAGGTATTGATGACATAATGGCAGGTATAAAATATTTTATCAAAGGGTGAATAACATATATATTAGGCGTGGAACCATTTTATGTTGATTAAAAGATTTCCCTTCACGTGCAAAACACTGCAAGCAACATGATTTACTTAGCGCTTCAAAGGGAGTAGTATGCGACCAGAATATAATAATATTAAAGAAATCATTCTATCAAGTCAAGAAGGCTGGCATTTAATTTAATTACTTTAGTAGCCGGTCCAGGTACAATGTTTGTATATGAATCCAATACAGATTTTGCATGCAAAAAGATCAAGGCAGCTTAGAAACGATGGACGTCAACACCGTCATTAAATCCTGCGAAATCATTAGTAGTTATCCTTGGATTTATGAAAGGTTAATGCAACGGTAACATTAGGTAATACTTGTGTTTAGCTGATTAAATATTTATATACAATATTTATATTGTTCTAACCTTTTAAATTAAATAGAAAATAGAAAAATGACTGGTAGGTTGAACCTGGTGTTATTTTAAAACGAACGGAACACATAATGAATATTCGTGAGGTGTGTTTTCACTGTACGTTCGACGATTTGGTATAAAATAAGACAAAATAGATTATCCTTTAGTGTGTATAGGCCCAATCAGCAAATGAAAAGCTCTTTTCGGAAATGCGCTTGATTAACGTCTGGTGAATTGTGGAAACCTTATTCTCATTGGTGACAATTTCGGATATACGGAACCTTTAAAACTATCGTTTCCTGGGTGACATATGTGATACTTTTTATCTTGTATGCATAACGATTGAACCAACATGTTTAAAGAATGAATGTAATCCATATTATGTTGAAATTATACTTGCAAATAAACAAAACCAATGTACGTGTCTACTGGAATTAGTGATTTTCATCAAATGGTTGTTACGCAGCTAGGAGACACTGTGCATTCTGCAGTCAGGATAAAAACCTCTTATAGAAGTTTCAAATATTTTGATGTGAATGACTTTGTAAATGATTTACAAAATGCTTCTTTCACTGTCCGATCTTCCAGTATTGACTTTGAAAAGTTCTGTTAAATGTTGTAGATAGACACGTACCAATAAAATATATATACCCATGTAAAAAAAAAAAAAAACATTAGCTTATTTGAACAGAAAATTAAGGAAAGCTATAAACGCTAAGTATATGATGTTTACAAACTGCACTCATGCAAAGCCTGTGAAAACTATAGAAAGACGAGAAATTTTGTAAACAAATTAAGGAATAGTTCTCTGATTACACTTTTTAGATGTACCGGGGGCATTAAATCTAGGAGTTTCTGGTCAACTATTAGGCCATAGCTTTCTAATAAATATCCGCATGGTCAAGATAAAATCAAATTGCTGTTAAACTGTTAAATGTTGGGGCAGCAATACTTGTTGGCCATGTTAACTAATTAACAAATGTTTACAGTAAAATATATTCAGGTCGCCTGGAGGCAGCTGTAGTAGTTCCGTTTTTGACTAAAGAACAATCCTCTTGCAAAAAGTGACTACAGACCTGTCAGCATTTATACATCAAATCCAAACTATTTTAAAAATCAATTAAGACCAATTTATCAATATTTTAAGAGCATTTGAAACAAATTTGTGGGTGCATTTCGTAAAAGGCATGAATGCTAGACCACTCTTCACGTATACTTAAAGACTGGAAGAAAACTCTAGGCGAAAATAAAATATGTAGCTGCAGTTATATTGATTTATCCAAGGCAGTCTCCCTCGTGATATTCTCATTTGCAAGCTAAGGGTTTATAGTATGTCAGATGGCTGAGTATCAGCAGGGATCTTACTGCGCTGTCTATCAAATTTAAAGCAGCATGGTAAGCTGCAGGATTTCTTTAGGAACTTTACTGAAATTCAAGAAAGGATTCATCAGAGGTCAACCTTCAGGTCTTTACTCTTTAACGTTTTCAGCAATCGTATTTTTATTTTAATTAATATGGCTCTTTTCAAAACTATGCTAATGATAATACTTTGTCCTTTTCCTCATCGTACACCGAGAATGTGTTTGACAAACTTGAAATAGAGTCCAAGATTCTGAATGATGCAAGCCTACACTGAAAAGTTTCACGCACTAATTGTAGGTAAAATGACATTCAGGATAATGCCTGTATTTTAACATACGCAGTGATGTTATAAACTGTGAAGAAATTGTTAAACTACTAGGAATTGACTTTGACTATCAACTGCAATTCGATTCCTATGTAAATACAAAATTTTGTAAGAAAGCTTGAAGGCAACTATCTGTCTTGAAACATATTGACCAAACGCTAACTAAACTCAACTATCTGTCTTAAAACATATTGACCAAACGCTAACTAAACTCGACTATCTCTCTTGAAACATATTGACCAAACGTTAACTAGACTCAACACTCTTGCATATGTTTATCCTTTTTCAATTTCAGCTTTTGTTCCTTAACCTTGCCTTTATGACAAGAACGCTACTAATCTTGACAAAATACTAGAATGTGCTCTAAGATTAAACAAGTTATCATGGCAAATATACCAGACATATATATTTGAGATGTCCCAAGAATTAAAACCTCAATATATGACAAAACATCATTTAATATACAGTTGCCATTCAATGAAATGACCTACAACGAAATTTTAATTCACTGATATCATTAAAATTTTATTTCTGAATTATAAAGACCGTAGGTGTAATGTTTCTAAATAAACCCCCTTCAATTCTCCTGTCATGATGACGACAGCCAAAATCTGTGTTACTGATTTGTTCATCTGCCCCTCCATCATGTACTATCAAGTGCTATCTTATTTGCTCATTTCTTTATACGTAATGCACACCCCGCATCTCAACATACGTGTAGTCCTAAATTATTGGACGTGCGTTTAATCTAAAATTCGAAATTGATCTGTGTATCTTAGTAACATAACTTTTAACATCCTTTATAACATCATAAACTGTGGTTTTTAATTTACCTAAATACTTAATTCTCTTTTAATTGCTGCCTTTTAATATGCTTTGCTTGTTTATGTTGTTACGATCTATGGTCTTAAAATAAGTAACAGTAAAAGCAGAACCAATAAGTTTAGTTAAAATTCAATAAATAATTTATTTTCCCTAGAATACAAAATGACATTTATATGGCACATACAATATTGCGAATCAAATCCCAAACAACCCTAAACGTTCTATCTCAAGTCCAAAACTATAGTTTTCCAATTGAATTTAGTATTGAATGTGCTGATGTGCCAATATTCTTGGATGAGCTGATGTGCCAACAGTCTTGATGTATCATAATTATATAATCAAGAATGTTCTTTAATGACTTTACAATAATCGCAAAGTAGTGACCTAGTCCAAAATTTCAATGATCACTTTTTATTACAATGAATAGCGTAAATAATTCATCCCAAATTATGTGTGAACACAACTAAACACTAAGCTGATGTTCAGTTAGGAATGAATAATTTTGTATCACAAAACGGATACAAAAACTAAGACACGATAGGATGACCAGGATGTGGGTAATTTTCCCATAAAATTCGTTAACAAGTTTTCTTTCTAGAAACGTCTAATATCAAAAGTTAAGGTAAACAAGTTCACAAATGTTATCTTAAAGTTTAGTCTACAATAATGGACAAAGGTTAGCTATTTACTATATTTCTAATTTGTCACTGTTGGAGGCAAGAGCTTTTGAATTTTACAGTTGTAATAGGAAACGAATTTTCTTTTCATTCAGAGCTAATTTTGCATATAGAGGATCTCAAATGGGTAACGATTTAATATTGAATTTATGAAACGAGTTGAATAATGTTCCGCTTTTGCGAGCCTTGGCGAGCAAAAGCTGGATATTATTTAACGAGTTTCATAAATTTAATATTAAATCGTTACCCATTTGAGATTCTTTTTATCACATAGTTTTATTTCAGGGGAAATCATTTAGATAGAAAGAAGAACGAATAATTTCGTTCATTCTGACAGACGCTCTACCTTTCATTTGTTGTGCGTAAAAAAGAGTCCCAAACAAAGTTGAAATAATAAAAGTATATTATACATTTTTGATAACTATAAATCAAAGAATAATCGTCCATCCAAATAAACAGAACATTTTACAAAAGGCAAAACATTTGTTAACACAAAATTTCCAATGCATGTGATGTCACATTGTTTGATACGGTGCACAGTACCGGTTGGGTTGGTCTACACAAAACAGTGACAGTGTTTACGTTGAAATTTTCCACATCAAAACTAAACGTTACATTGTTGCGATATTTTTGTGAGAAGAAAATTACTGGATGCAGAAATATACATATAAACGGCAAAGTATTTGTGACCGGATATTTGCAGTATTTGATTTGGAACATTGGATTGTACAGAAGACGTAAACAAATCTCTTTTCTGAGTCGGATTTGCATTACATATTTACCGCGTAAATATGCTGTGTTTGGATAAAGTTCTGTCAGTTGGGGAGACCGGTTTATGTCTACATTCTTCTGTGACCAAAGGTGAGTTTATTTACTTCAGTAAGTTCACATTTAAACCAAGCTTGTATATAGGGTCAATTCCATGCTACAGATACACCGCCCATCCATCCCCACCTCCACCCTCGTTATCATCTAAACAATAGTTTTACTTGTTATTGTTCTTGTCTTGGGGGTTTTGCCATTTTTCATGTTATGATATATTATGCATGACATAACAAACCCCTGTGGGGGTAAATTGGCAATATTGAGACTGGACGAGACCATTTTTTCCCTATTCCCTTTCGCGAGTCGAATCAAAACATGGCGGCCAAAAATGTTCATTCAAAACAAACAATTCCAGAAGGCGGGGTTAAAAACGTTTTCCAACGATCGCAGCCAATCAGTAAAGAGAACAATGCACAATAAGTTCATGGGCTTATTTGGACCAATCAGAATCACATAAAGTGATACGTTCACACGTATAATATCAAAAATATGAAACTGCACACACTGTAGGCAAAGGGTACCGACTATGTGATAAATAATAATACGAAAGTATCATTATTCAAGAAAACAAAAAATACTCTTTTCCTTGCAAGAAACGACTGCATAAGGCTTAATTAGCAACACCATTCTAGTGCTAATACATGTATCAAACACTGTCGCCATGATCTACAAAAAGGTTTAATGCAACCCAAACTTTGCTCTAAATCTTAGGTTTAAAACATTTTGTTCCAGATTCCACATGCTGTCATTACAAGCTCCACAATGCAGTATGAATACCCTCATATCATTTTTTGCTTGTACATTTACATTAACGTAGGTGGCTAAACTTTATAGGCTTTTCTGATCTTTAAACAACTGAATACTCTACTATAAAACTTGATTCTTCTGCAAGAATACGTGAAAGTCCACTACAGATAGGGTCTGAAATGTATGGTATTCTGTACTGACGCTTAGGAATTTCAAGCATGCTTTCTTCAAGTATTTCTGGCAATGTTGGCGTGTATGAAACTCTTTATCATTGGGGGGAAATAGTTTATTTGCAATTTACCAATGTATGAAGATAGCAAATATTATTTAACAATGAAAGAAATTATGTAAGTACGTTTATCGATTTCACTGATATGTCTAAAATATCTATTTTTAATAAGGTTTCATATTTCCAACAGAATATATATAACATTGCTAAAATAGAAGTGTATCGTTGGCTGTATTGAATGCGACACAGTTTGGCAAACAAACCCTCATGACAATTAATTAATAATACATTTCCAATGCAAATAATATTAAATATCAGCTGTGATCCGTAAAATTTACTCCTATATGAAACAAGAGTTTTAAAACAAGGAAATATGTCCCTTGCTTTTCTCAATTATCTATTCTCGTTCTAACGGGTTCCAATACACACCCACCCACTCCCTCCCCCAAATCTCCTCTTCCTTTGGTTGCCCTCCAAAATATAAAATTTATTTTACATATCAAATATTCTGTTGAAGACCTAGCAAACAAATGCTGAAACATAAAACAAAATGAAAATGTCATACATTTTTATAACAACTTGTTTACTTAGTATGTTTAGGGCTGATGTCCTTTTCTTTGATTCGATGACGTTTAATTGACTTGACTGTACAATTCCTTGGTAGTTTAACACGCTAGTTCTGCAATACACTTAAGCTGAACGACTTTATGAGTTTGTTTCCAAAGAGGATATAAGTTTGTTATCGTGGATTAAAAATTATAACATCACAGTTATGAAACTAATTATATTTCATTCCAATCCCTCCAACGAAATACTCGAAACACTAAATGGAATAAACAGCAGCAATGTAAAGTATTTGTCACCGATGTATGTTCCTAAATATTGAGTAGTTACCATATCGATAAACACGATGGGCTACTACAGCAGCCTTAAATTTGCGCAAGCGTTGTATCTTCTCGTACATTAGGTACCATATTATTGTTGCTAACGTTTTAAAAACCTTCCCAAATCTCGCTTTATATTTCATCAGGCTTATTAACAACGATAATAATAATAATAAAAATATTTGGGACAAGAAAACCATCGATCTCTTTTCTAGTAAAGATATTGCTTCTGAGGTAATAAAAGCAATGAGATCTTCAGATTTCCAATTAGAATCAAATGCATGAGATCTTCAGATTTCCAATTAGAATCAAATGCATGAGATCTTCAGAATTCCAATTAGAATCAAATGCATGAGATCTTCAGATTTCCAATTAGAATCAAATGCATGAGATCTTCAGATTTCCAATTAGAATCAAATGCATGGGTTGTTTCAACCCTTTTTCATGATGATCTTGCTAGATCTGCTATGTGTTTAATACTGTCTTTCTGCCGATCGTAGGCAAAGAATGATCAGCGACACAAATCTTCAATGTTCTCAGTGAATAAAAAAATCTTTTAATATGTTCAAATCACTGTTTTATTCCCTATTCGTTTATACTTGACCACTTTTGTGTCACTTTGTGCAATCTACTTTTGTTTACCCACTGGTCAATGTTACGAGTCAATACAATTTTTTTAGCAGGTAATTTTCTGGTATTTTGACAAAAAAACGTGAAATTAATATTTTCTCTAACACGATTATAAATGTTGGTGCATATATCTAGCTGCTTACACCGTTTTCTCGATGCATATAACTTGTGTCACTCAGTAATATGGATGGAGGATGGGGGAAAGAAACTAAAACTTTATATCCTTTGATCTTTCATATTTTAAACCACTGTAACAGCATCAAACGAAATAACACTGATTTGCTTACAACACATGGCACAACTGGAACTCGTACACGGTGAAGAAATTTTTGTTGTTGTTCGTGTCTTGGGGTTTAATGCCATTTCTCAGCACAAAATAGGCTATATATGGCGGCCAGTATAACTGATGGAGGAAGAACCCGCAAAAACCTCTGTAACAGCCACCGACCCGCTGGAAGCTGGAAGCTCATGCCCACATTGGCCGAGCCCGAGACTCGAACCTACACGGACAGGGGGAGATGGCATTGATCGGTAAAGGCGAGGGCTCTAGTCCACTCGGACACCCGGAGCCCAAATGAAGAAATTGAAATATAGACACAATTTTTAGTTAGTGGTCAATCGGTGATATAATTTATGAGGTATCTTGTTCCAGCAAGTATTGTTCATGACCTTTACCTTATTAAGCAAAACAAAACAAAAAAACCAATATGTTTTGGTTTCTGACTTTCCGTTACATAATTTATGTTTAAAAAACGGGGGCAAATTCTCCTATCAAAACAAAACAATTAACTACCGGACTTAATCAATGGCACGGTCTTTTATTACTTTCAAAACGTCATAATTCGAGGATTTATTCCTCTTACAACATCTCCTTTTTCTGTTAGGTGTATTTTGCATCTTCTCCATGTGTCTCATATACTTCATGACAAATATGTACATAAACTTTATACCACCAAGTTTCACTTCACGGTTTTCCTTCTTTTTACTGCATTTTAGTTTTTATAATTAATAATTCCTCAAATGTTAAGTGTTTAGACTAGTTTCACTTGTTCTGGTATGTACACTTTGAAAGGTTCACATAATATTTTTTGTAAAAACGTATCATTACACTCTGCTTTCATCTCTGTCTCTCGGCCAGTCTGTCTGTCTACATTTTTTGAATGATAAAGCTGTTCCGCCATGGACCGCTCCAGTAGCCTAGTAGTTAGACCCTCCGCCTTGGATGCAGGAGGTCGCGGGTTCGAACCCTGACCGAGTCATACCAAAGACATAGAAATGGTACTAACAGATGTCTCGCTTGGCGCTCAGCATTAAGAGGTTATGCTAGGACTGGTCAGGATAATGTGACTAGGTGGGACATCATGCTACATGTCTGCGGCATGATGCCCCAGTGCTAGACATCACTATAAACTGTAACACTGCTGACATCATAGCGATATAACTGGAGAATTGTTAAAGCTCTGTTAAAATTCCAAATTCACGCACACCTGTTCCACCTTGAAACGGTGTAATATGATTTGCTTTCCCCCTATTGACTATGATGGGTTCAGTTTATACTCATCATTTATTCATAGTGAAGCCGCAATACTATGTTAACCTCAACGATATAAATTTGTAGATATTATTAATATCATAGTCACAACATTCAATACGAGATGACATGCCCTTGGGCCATTTCCCACTATTTAATTATCTCAAAGGCAATTGTAACTCCTAAAATTACGAATGATAATTAGTTTTCTGGGTAGTAAAACTTAGCATGCTCAGCTGGATCAACAACAGTTTCAAAATGCCCTACAGGTAAAGGAACATTTATGTGCAAAACAAGTTCTCCATTATGCTGGCTCCTTTGGCTCTGTCACACGAATCAACTATCCAGTTATTTTAATTATTTTTATTATTTGTGATTAATTGGTCTCCCATAGGTATTGTGGAAATCGAAAGACTTTAATCATGTTGAGCTTAATTTGAAGATATCAAAGGTATCCGTCTAGTTCTGGAAATATGTTTACTTATTTATTTACTGGATGATCAGAAACTCCCCCCACCACGTTGTAATTACTCTGTAACACTGAGTTAAAACAGCAAAACTGTTAGCAATCAAATCTCATCATGCATTATCACAATCTATTTACATTTAATGTTTTACATAACCACTGTTCTAGTTTTGATTAAATGAGCTGTTAATCTAAAAATAATTATATCAAGAACCTCCATAGCTATGTAATATGATCATTTCGATTTAATCAGATTAATAGATTCACAAATTTAAAGATTATTTCTCTAAAATGAAACGCTAACAATATTACTGTCCGTTACTTCCACATCATCTATAGACAACACTTTCAATATCTATATTCTTATTTCATTATTATTCTTTTCCCTTCTCTGCTTTCTTCTCATAATTTTCATCTACCGCCTACTTCTCACTCTTAGTCATCACCTTCTTTATAATTTACTAGGCCATGTTCTTTCCCCTTTGAATAATAATAATAATAATAATAATAATAATATTATTATTATTATTATTATTATTATTATTATTATTATTATTATTATTAATGTATGTGATGCGTTATTATTATTATTATTATTATTATTATTATTATTATTATTAATGTATGTGATGCGTTATTATTATTATTATTATTATTATTATTATTATTAATGTATGTGATGCGTTATTATTATTATTATTATTATTATTATTATTATTATTATTTTTAATGTATGTGATGCGTTATTATTATTATTATTATTATTATTATTATTATTAATGTATGTGATGAGTTATTATTATTATTATTATTATTATTATTATTATTATTATTTACTCCTCTTAACAGAAAAGTCGATTACAGTTTACGTAAAGAGTAAATAATAATAATAATAATAATAATAATAATAATAATAATAATAATAATGTATGTGATGCGTTGTTGTTATTGTTATTATTGTTATTATTATTTACTTCTCTTAACGTAACATGTAATCGACTTTTCCGTCTCTTTCACTATATGATTAGTCAGTCTGGTATATAACGAAGTTAATTTGCTAAGTTTCTGATGCATTTAAATTCAGTTTCCACTAGCAAATTCGTACAAAAATATCGCACGTGTATCCAATACGTACACGTGCACACCAAACCAGTAAAGTTTGTTTAGTTTTGATGGATATTTGATGTTAGATGATGATAGTACCAGATAGTTTCCTCGGTCAGAATGAGAGATAAAATAGAACGATATGAATAGGATTTCACCGTAATTATCTTGAAAATCTTGCATTTAGAAAATTCAATATTTTATCTGTCTTACTGGTCCGTAAAACATGCTTGCATTTCAGAAAGGACTAAAGTAAACTTGTAATGTTGCCAACTAATATTTTTGATAATTGACTTACAGGTTCTCTTTGCGATCTATTCCTTATTTAACGCAACATTGAACCACACAATTCTCAGAGAGTGATTTTTATTATGTATGGCAACAACAACCATCTTAGAGTGCGATTTGTATTCTGTTATATCACATAGCAACAACAACACTGATCACTGGGGACATGCAATCATATGCTTCCGCACCGAAACCAAAGCGTCAGTTTCATCCGAACCGAAAATTATTTTTGACATAGTGCGCCTTTCATGGTGCATCTGGTGTAATGTTAAGTCTTAGTTTAATTTACCATCACTATTTTTCATAGCCTCAAGATAGTGTCTGCCTTCGTTTTGTCTTAAAATTAACTTCTGTAAATATGAATGGATCCACCAGCTTATAGCCTCTGTTTTCCACAGAATGTGGTGAAGCAACGACAGGATTCCCTGCATTGTTATGGTGTATATCTAAGAATGATGGCACTGTAATTCGTGATTAATTAATTTAGTTAGAGGTTTTTGGCCTTTGTTGCTTGAGGATGGTGTTTTCAGTATACGATAGCCTATACATTACGTCCAGTATACTTTGTGGAAGAAAACTTGGAAAACCCAGGGATGAACCACTGACCCACAGGAAGCTAATGGCAAGCTTTCTCGCAATATCTACATTAGCCAGACAGAAATTTGAAAACACGCGGATAGAGGTGAGATGTCATTAATTAATAAAGGCGAGCGCCTTTTACAAACTCGGCCACCCGGGGCCTCTTATGTTAATTTAAGCAGCAATTACTGAAAGTGGAATATAGTGTACATGCAATAAAACGAAAATTAATTTTTCATGTTCGCTCTGGATTGACCTGGCCACAGAATAAACAAATTAGGCATTTTCTTTAAAGTTTTGGGGGGAGTGAGTATTGTATTTATATAAATTACAGGAATGGCACAGGACATACTGCTCTCAATTCACTAGTGATAGGAAAATAGAATAATTGAAAATAAATAAAAATTTAATTACACTATATTGCAATTTTATATCTTCATCAACTAACGTATTCGTTATGTATGAAAGTCACAAATTACAAAATATTACCTTTTAATGAGATAACAATGTAACTGTTAAATAAATCACCATCATTTGCATACATGTCTATATTTTCACAGCGAAAATTACATTAATATGAAAATACCTTTAATTGCAATTTATTTCTACGAAAAGCAGAATTTCATCCACCTATTTAGCCACCGATTCTTTCCGAAACGTTAGCCTATGGTTATTCGCATTAGAGAAAAGTGGATGAGTAAA
>JAECUM010035668.1:0-17360 GCA_016617855.1 Megalonaias nervosa
ATACCCCACTCTCATGTACACAATATATACCCTATTCTCATGTACACAATGTATACCCTATTCTCATGGACACAATGTATACCCTATTATCATGTAAACAGTGTATACCCCATTCTCATATACACAGTGTATATCTCATTCTCATGTACACAAAATATGCCCCATTCACATGTACACAGTGCATACCCCATCATCATGGTCACAATGTATACCCCATTCTCATGCACACAGTGTTTACCCCATTGTCATGTACACAATGTATACCCCATTGTCATGTACACAATGTATACCCCATTGTCATGTACACAATGTATACCCTATTATCATGTACATAGTATATACACCATTCTCATGCACACAATATATACCCCATTCTCATCTACACAATGTATACCTCATTATCATGTACACAATGTATACCCTATTATCACGTACACAGTGTATACCCATTCTCATGTACACAATGTATACCCCATTATCACGTACACCGTGTATACCCATTCTCATGTACACAGAGTTTACCTCATTCTCATGTACACAATGTGCACACAGCGCACTTTATACACGTATGTATTAGCAAAAAGACTACTCTGAATAAAATGATGTTTTGCTTTCTCTCCCTATACCCACCATTTGTATTTTGGTCTGGTAACGGAACTGAACATAAAAGAACTTCAAATCCTTTTATTACGCTTATCTGTAAACAACAATAATCTAATTTCTTCCAATTTCATACGTCATCTTCTGTGATAAATGAGTAGCTTTAAAGAAGAAAGTGCAGCTTTATGTTAATTCCTCTCAGTCTTTATATGTTTTTTTTTGTTGTTTTTTTCTCGAATTCCCAATATCGCCTCTGAAAAATTGCCATCTGCGCGAGATATGTTAAAATTTAGAAAGGATAAAGAAAGAATAAAATGAATGAATAAGAATGCTTGACAACTCAGATTTGTGAAATTTGAAGAGTACGATACTGATTATAATAAAATAAGACGCTGTATGCATTGCAGATCTATTTCTTTATGATCAGTGACACCGTGGTAGAGAGGGTGCAAAATCTATTTCTTTACGCTCATTGATACTGGGATACAGAGGGCGCTTATCTATTTCTTTACGTTGGCAGATACCGAGTAGAAGAGGTGCAGATATATATCTGTACGCTCAGTCATACTGGGATAGAACTGGTACAGATCTATCTTTTTACGCTCGTTGATACTGCGGTAGAGAGGGGTACAGATCTATCTTTTTACGTTCATTAAATACTGAGGTAGAGAGGGTACAGATCTATCTTTTTACGCTCATTGATACTGAGGTAGAGAGGGTACAGATCTATCTTTTTACGCTCATTGATACTGAGGTAGAGGGGTGCAGCAGAAATAAACTGCCTCCCATGCATATAGTGTAAAACTCGTGAATGTTTTAGCTTGTGCCAGTCAACTTTCCTGCACGGCGAAATTCTGAACTTAAGTTGGTTAAAAAGAAATGCACAGTCTCTTGAAACATTTTTATAGAGAAAATATACACTCAGATTCAATGTGAAGTCTGAATTTGCTAAAATGTAGCATTGGTTCTGCAGTTTGCAAGAGATTTTTATTTGCATCTTGAATAATAAAATGAAATTTATCTATTTCCATTCACATGGTATGTAAATAAGGAATTTTAGGCACGAAGATGCTTTCGGGTCAAAATAACAATCTTGGTACGGAGGTAGAATAGTCCATGGAAACTGTCATCGATGGCATCAAGTAGTCAATGAGGTGTAAAAGTACCGTTAAAACTCACAGCATAAAAACTGAGCGAAGCCTGTTATATAGATAACAAAGGAACTTAGTGTGTAATTATCAAGTCTAGTTCACTAATTAGAACCAAATTTCCATCCAGTGAAATGTGTAATTTATTAAATATTATTTTTATTTCACAATGTACATATCTTTCATTCAAATACAAAATATCTTCATCTGGTACGAACAAAATGAACGGGATTATTTATTAGCTTTACAATAGCATTTAGCTGTATCATTATTAGTACTAAGAAGTATTTCCCCCTCCCCGGGATTTTAAAAACGAAAAACCTCAATGATATAAAAAATATGCATTAAACTTAGTCATTTCATTAATTTATTATTTCTTTCCCTGTTGTGGCAACAAGTGTCTCTAACTCTGTCATGTTTGTGTGTTTCAAACCAAGCGGGAGTTTCTTTATTAGCACGCCGTCCTTGTTTGCGTGGGCGAGTATATTTTGTCAGACAACAGGAATCATTAAGTTCATTGTTTTCGGTAAGCTACGAATAATTCCGTAAGTTCCGATAGGTTTTGGGAATTATACCCCTTTGAACTCATTACACAGGAGTTAAACGCTTGCCTTTTCAATTTGTTTTTTAAAATGGAGAAATATTAAACTAGACATTGCATAACTGGATGCAGTTTTGACCTTCTTTATATCTGTAGTCCTACAAACTCCAACTCCTAACGGAAACTCAACTTTACCAGAAACCGGACAAGGAAGCGAACTTTGAAAAATTCCCGTTTGGGTTTGAGCCATATTTCAGATTTGTAGACAGAATATATGTTATGTAAGCATTGCGTCCATATTGGTTCTGCAAACCATCGCACGCATTTCTTCGTGTTGTAAAAATGGCGAGTCCCTGAATTTTAAAAGTTCGCTTTTAATAAGACTGAAGTTGAACTATACAAGATAAGACGGTTGAGAAAAGTTGCATGACGGTTCAAAGGTACGGATATTTGGGTTGGGTAGTTTCTTATTTACAAAGTACCGTATTTACTCGCTTATAAGTATTACCCAGCTGCAAATAACATAGACCCACAGCTGCAGTCGCATATTGCATCAGCAGATCAAGTTCTATATTGTCTGTTCTACTGAATAGTCCAAACTAACTCCATTGACCTGCAGTTAATCTGTGCAATTTGCAACTGGACCTTTTAAACGAGTAATATGATTAGTCAAGTGCAGTTGGTGAAAATGATGAAAATGGAGCTTAAACAGTAGACTGCAGATTTCCACATTTATATACAAACAAAACTATGTTAAATATCCAATGGAAAGGCCACTTCGAATGGTCACTCTGATCAAACTACATATAATTAAGTTTGAAAGTTCCATTTTTGGAATGCAAAATGAATGTAATGAATTAAAGCCAACAAAGGAATATTTATTATACAGTACACCACAGAAGATGACATACAATTATTGTGCAAAAATATTAGGTTTACTTGCTTTGTGTAACCAATAACTGTTTCATTGTTTTAGAGATTGCTCCGGTGGCCTAGTGGTTAGAGCGTGCGCCTGGGATGCGGGAGGTCGCGGGTTCGAACCCAGGCTGAGTCATACCAAAGACTTTACAAAATGGTACTAACAGCTGCCTCGCTTGGCGCTCAGCATTAAGAGGTTAGTGTTAGGACTGGTCGGCCTGGTGTCAGGATAATGTGACTGGGTGGGACATCATGTTACATGTCTGCGGCATGATGCCTCAGTGCTAGACATCACTATAAACTGTCACACTGCAGACATCGTAGTGATATGACTGAAAAATTGTTAAAGCTACGTTAAAAATCTAAATCACACACACACACAGACACACACACACACACACACACACACACACACAAACATTCATAGTTTTAGAAACGTTTTGAAAATTACCCGAAATAAAAGCCAATCATTATCAAATTGTCAAATACAAGCCTTCCACTTATTCAGATATTGGTCGGTCCAAAAACAGAGGCATATTTCTAAAGAATGTTGTACTGCTATATTCCACAACTTCTGATCAACAGCTTTGTGGTTTTGGATTTTTAACGTAGCTTTAACAATTTGAGTCATCTCGCTACGAAGTCTGCAATGTGACAGTTTATAGTGATGTCTAGCACTGGGGCATCATGCCGCAGACATGTGGTATAATATCCCACCCAGTCACATTATCCTGACACCAGGCCGACCAGTCCTAACACTAATCTCTTAATGCTAAGCTCCACGAGAGGCAGCTTCTTCTACTATTTTTTAAAATAAATCTTTGGTACGACCTGATCGGGGTTCGAACCCGCAACCTCCCACATCCGAGGCGGACGCTCTAACCACTTGGGCTACCGGAGCGCTCCGTTTTTGATCAGTTAAGCAGAAAGTCGTTGACAAATACAGGAGCGTACCTAAAGTATTTAGCACTCGGGGCGGATCCTTTCTTTGGCACCCCAAGAAATAATTTTAAAATGTAAACACACAGAAAAATATGTTATGTTCGCAAGTAGATTTTTAAACAGTAAGTGCTGTCATAAGCAAATTGGAAGTAACTTTTACTTTGGCGAATTTTTCATTTGGTTTGAAAACTTGTACTGATATTTCAACTCTCCCGGTGGCAGCTCTCCCCCCTTCTAGCTGTCACCCGGGGCCGACCGGCCCCCTCGCACCCCCCCTCGCACCCCCCTTAGTTCGCCACTGGACAAGTATTACCAAAAGGTCTAAATGCGTATATCGTTCTGTCATCACACTCGGAAGTGATTTTTGTTGTTGTGGTTGTTTTCAAGAGTTATACCCTGTTTTGGTGGTAAATATATGCACGATATACGATAATTCTTGCGCGCAACTAATACCACATTGTTGCATTTTCCGATAGTGATTCTCCTTTTCTTTTCATGTTTATAAACTTCTTTATACTAATTCTTGTGTTTGAAACTAGTTCCACCGGTTTGTAAGAACTGCCGTAGTAGATGGCAGACATTTCTGACAATACGTAAACCTGTGCATATGATACTGTCGTCATGCTCAAGTATTTGTTCTGAGTTATGCCCAACTTTTTGAATGTATATATTAGATATATTATGTGTATAACAAGCCACTTGAATGTATATATTAGATATGTTATGTGTATAACAAGCCACTTGAATGTATATATTAGATATGTTATGTGTATAACAAGCCACTTGAATGTATATATTAGATATGTTATGTGTATAACAAGCCACACATTTATACACGAATTGATATGAAACTCGACACACATTATTAAAATCAGGTGAACATATGCATGTAGTTCTCTTTTTGTGTTCTACGTTTCTGAAGTTTCATTTTTGTGTTAAACGTTTATAAAACATGTGAAACTTCTTGAATGAACAACTTGTCCCGGGGCTTTTGACGAATTGCCCTATAACCTACCAGAAATTATTTATATTAGGTCAACCTACTCTCTGCTCACGCCTCAGTTCAATTTTGTTTATTCATTTTAAATGGTCTTTTGCATATTCATACAAACACCTACATTACTGAAGAGTTATTACTCTGTTCTAAATGTACCACTCAAGCATGTTCTTCTTTGGAAACAAACCAAGAATTTTACTTAAACATTGAGGCCTTTATTATATAAAAAGGTTATGTCAAATTGTCAACTTGCCATAGATAGTAATTGGAACGATTATCCCATTCTCATCAAATATCTCGTTAGCCATAACTCTATTTACCTGCAGCAGTTTTTATATATTGCTCTAAATATGAACATTTCTAGATCCTTAAGAAGTGACATTATTTCTGAATTGTCTCAAGAAGTATGTAAAACCCAGAGTACAGTATATGCAAAAATGTGAGTACCGTATATGCAGAAGTATGAGTGCAGTATATGCAAAGTGTTATTACATTATATGCAAAAGTGTGAGTACAGAATATGCAGAAGTATGAATACAGTATATGCAAAGTGTGAGTACAGCTCATGCAAAACTGTGAAAACAGTATATGCAGTTAAAATGATGAACAGCTGGACTGACATTCTTGTTAAAAATGAATTTCCTGGGATCATATCATTTTGTAAATTTAACATTAAGCCACACCAAAGAACAGAATGTTGATAAAATTCATAAAAGTGACAGATTATTTCGGATAACAAAAATGGATCTTACACTGCTCATTACTTCTGCTGATAATTAATATGGTAATATACATGATGATAATTAATATGATAATGCAAATAATGATAAATAAAATGGTATTGCACATAATGATAATTAAAATGGTATTGTACATAATTATAATTAAAATGATAATGTAAATAATTATAACTAAAATAGTAATGTGCATAATGATGATTAAAATGATAATGTAAATAATTATAATTAAAATGGTAATGTAGATAATAATGATTAAAATGGTATTGTAAAGAATATTAATTAAAATGGTAATGTACATAATGATGATTAAAATGGTATTTGTACATAAGTATAATTCAAATGATAATGTAAATAATTATAATTAAAATGGTATTGTTCATAATTATAATTAAAATGGTATTGTACATAATTATAATTAAAATGGTAATGTACATAATGATAATTAAAATGATTCTATAATAGTCCGCATAAGCATATTTTTTGTTGTTGTTTAGTTACTTTTTCGATATAAGCTTAAAATGAACATTTAGAGTGTGTTCGTGATAATTTCTGTTATTGTAATGGAGGTAATTGCCACTTCTATTCCAGTTTACATCAAGATCTGACATTACATACCTGTTGCTGCAATAAGCCAGCGTAAAATATGTCCACTGATGTATGCGCTTTACTTACTACATGTAATTTCCGGACAATAAATTAATCATTTTTGCCAGGCGTGGACGGACGAAAAATATTTCGGAGATGAAAGAGGGTGGGGGTGGGGTGGGGTGGGGGTGGCGTTGATTAATAATAATGATTTTATGTAAATGTAAACGTATTTAATATCATCAAGTATATTTTAATTACACGTTAATGCCTGACCTCGAAAGAATATATATGTCCTTTTTCTGATAGCGTCGTTTTTATCACTGGCATCAGCTGTGTTGGTGTTAATGTCAAGTCTGTGCATTAGGCATAACTTCTTGGAGACTTTTGCATATAAAGTTTTTAATCTTCATCGGTGCATTCCTCCGAGGAATTAGTTCTGAGCAATATGTACTGTTCACATTCATATTGTTCGATACGAATAGTTTTAATTGTTCGAAGCTATGTTCCTGGAACATGGTTATTAATTTTGACAATCAAATTCCTTGCTATGAAACTAATTCTAAATTAACCATTTTTTACTCGCATGTGACTATGTTATTACCATTTTCATGTCGCGTACGTGTCAATAGTGTATAGTTAAAACAAAATGGTTTTAATGTAAAAAGTGGATAATAGGTGTATACAAAAATAAGTATACAAAGGATTTCAAGCATTGTATGTCTGAGAAAACGTTCACAAGGGCATTATAGAATGTTTTGGAAAAATAAGTATACAAGGGCCTTCCAGTATTGCTGTGAGAAAAAAGTTTACAGGAGCATTAGAATATGTTTTGCAAAAATAAGTATACACGGACATTTCAGTATTGTTGTGGCGAAAAAAATGTTCACAAGGGTATTAGAGTATGTTTTAGTAAATAAGCGCAGAAAGGCTTTCCAGCATTAAACACATTAAGCTAACAAGTACCTTGTCTAATATTTGTATAGTAAAAGGAAGGCCTTATGGAACTTTTTTGTTTATAGAAAAGAAACAATCAAATGAATGAGAGTATCGCATCTTTAAAGAAAAGCAATGCATAAGTCGTAAAACTGACTTTTCTAGCCTCGAGAGTTATATTCTAAAATAAGTAACTAGATCTATGATTATGTAAGAATGTTTTCCTGGTTGTGCCTCCTCATTCCTGCTACTAAATAAGTCTTCTCTTTGCAATGACGTACGTTGAAAATTGATTGTATTTTAGTTGGTCCATACTGTAAATGAACAATGACAGAGAACATGAACTGCGAAAGACCAAAATGAATCAGAGAGAGAAAGAAGGGGAGCGAAATAAAAATAAAGACCATCACCCAACTAGACTTATTAACCATTGCTCCACAGATTAAATCCATAAATATACCATAATACTGACATCCATTAATGCAGTTTGTCATATTTTGGCAATATTTTCCAAATATAAATTTGCACATATTCTAAGAAAATATGAATTTGTCACAGAAAATGGCACTCTGATATTTCCAGGTTAAGTTAGGTTGGACTGTTAGAAACTTTAGCACTTTCAAATTAAAAAATTTCCTTTAGCAGATGAAATGATAGCAGTTGTCCTTTAGCAGCGAAAAGTTAAAATGAAGTAGTCAGAGCTATGTGTCCAACTGCTTTAATGTTCATTCAATACAGCGCGTGTCTCCATTTGAAAGGTTCTTCACTTCCCACCCTGCTTTCATTGTTGTCCAAAAAGTGTGGGAAAATAATGCAGAGTCTTTTTTAACATTACAGCATTGTTCAACGTACACATACCATTGAGGAATACTGTGATTTTTTACAAAGACATAAATATGATCATTTGAGCAGTTGAAAATGATTATCTACGTATAGATATCAGACCACCAATTATTTTAAAGCCAGGGTACCAGTCTACTGGTAGGGGAATAAAAATAGACTGCACAATCTTTGGAGATGCAACCATTTGTTAATAAATGGATTCAGTTTTTCTTCCTTTAAAACTTTCACAAATTTTAATCTATGCACAACAACAATAAAATATTTGCCTTTATTTTTATATCCTGTATTTATTTCATGTTGACCAAATAACATATGAACTCTTGGTGCGAAGTTACGTTTTTAGGTGCAGACCAGAGGGTTCCACTGTTAAACCGTCGCTGTGCAGTTATTATGTACTTTTGGAACAGGTATAAGATTAAGCTGTGTGCATTTGCAACACGCACACTTGGAGAACGTTGGCATACCTCAATGCTACTTTAATGTACTGTGAATGAAATTTCTTTTTATGTAGCAGTCGGGAAACAACGTGCCTAAAAGAGAGGGTTGATCGAAATGGCTTTTCCCAGATATTCAAGAAATGAAATTGAACTAGTCCAAAGTAAACTAGTTTAGCATTGATTAGGGAACGTGAGTTTGCAGAGTAGACAATACTAGTGTGTGAATGTTCAATACGATAATGATAAAATATACAACATAATAAATAAAAATTAGAAACGTTATCAGTTAGTTTTTTTCTCCCAAGGTACGTCAAAAGTCTAGGAAGTGAAAAAGGACAAGTGGAGCTAGCATTCTTTTGAAAGATGCACATCTGAAATAGAAGCCAAGCTGTATATTCTATAACCATCAATCATACACCGAAACAAAGGGAAGCAAAATTTGTTTTATCAATGCAAAAGACATACGAGATCTTTTCAAACAACGACGATAGCCAGTGGGGAAAATTTGGGACACCTTTTTTCTTCAAAAATCAAACCATGCTTAAAGCGCGAAACTGTAGAGGCTCTAAAATACCAGTAAAGGCTGAGAAAAAAATCTGACTATCATGAATGAAAGCAAATATGACTTGTGTCGCCAATCTAATGCACTTATTATTTGCACGTTTTAACAGATCTTCATGAAATCCTATGGGAAATGAATTAGAGGTCCGACCCGTATAAGGATTGTGGTAGTGTTATATCCATGA
This sequence comes from Megalonaias nervosa, assembly GCA_016617855.1. Taxonomy (NCBI): domain Eukaryota; kingdom Metazoa; phylum Mollusca; class Bivalvia; order Unionida; family Unionidae; genus Megalonaias; species Megalonaias nervosa. The sequence continues at coordinate 9,434 of JAECUM010035668.1, forward strand.
CAACCAATTGTATCTCAGGACCTATCAAGTGCCATTATTTTAAAAGAAATTATAGTAAAGTGGGCCAAGTTTTGAGTAATTTGAAGCAGATACTAGTGAAATACAAAGACTTGTGGAAAACAAGCATATGATTGTGCAGTTTGGATTGGGAAGCGCAACAAATCAGGCTATGGGAAGTAAAAAGTGAAATAGCTTGATGGCACTATTTCCTGCTTAAGTTCACACAAATATTCGTATATGATAGAAAGAAGAATTATGTTTGACTTAGGTGACGTTCTACAGTTGCGTATTATGCATAGTTTAAAGATTTAAGGAAAAACATTCCTAGGTTTTTCTTAGTGGTTATACTGGCTATTTAAAAATGACCTTGTATATGTTAGGTATTGTTAAAAAAGACATTTAATTCTCTTTAATATGGTGTTTGATTGATGGGTGTATTTTGGGTTAAAGAGTATACAGCTTGGCCTTGCTTCAGGTGTGTGTCTATAAAAAAAAACTGCTAGCTCCGCTCGGTCATTTTCTGTTCCTGAACTTCAGAGGTAAATTATTTTTAAAAAATCGAAAACTATTTTATTGTTGTTGTTGTTGTTGTTGTGGGGCTTAACGCCATTTTTCAGCACTCGATAGGCTATACATGGCGGCCAGTATTAATGGTGGAGGAAGAAACCGGGAAATCCCCGGAAAGAACCACCGACCCACGAGAAGCTACTGGCAAGCTTTCTCACATATCCACATTCGCCGAATCCTAGACTCGAACCCACGCAGACAGAGGTGAAAACTATTTTATATTTTATATATTTGGGAGTTCATTTATTGCACATTATGGTAAAATTTATTTTCACTATTTTAATAACTGCTGATAATGTATTTTAGACTACTTCAGGATGATGTTTTAAGCACATGTGAGCAGTCATTATGGTCTTCTGTGTGCTTAGATCATATACAATTTCGATAAGTACAATATCCAATGAAATTTCAGCCACAGTACATTAACGTAATTTAGAGTTTTGCCAAGATTCTCTCTACTGAGCCTGTTGCAAATGCAAACAACTTCACTTTATACTTGCCACTCTCTCAGAAGTTTATAATATCGATAGAGCATAGACTGGACAGTCCCTTAATGTTAGTCACCTGTGTCACGAGAAAATGTGTGTGAACATCGACCGTTAACTTAGGAACCCCATTCAATAAATAAAGAGAGAGAACGCTCTAAAATCGGGGACTATGTAGAGAATGGCACAAACCCGTCTGTTTAATATAACGCATCTTATGCAAGGCAAATGTCTGACAACATTGCCATTATTTAGCTCTAAGTGTAACAATCTGCCTTTTGCATAATTCACTTCTAATGACATTAGAGTGTAACAATCTGCCTTTTGCATAATTCACTTCTAATGACATTAGAGTCATTGAATCTGAGTAAAAGCGCTCTCTTTTTACATCTATTATACTTTCTTTTTCTTGGAAAATGTCTGTTCAATATGTTCTTTTTGTCAGTTTTAGTTGCATTTGGAAAATGTCTGTTCAATATGTTCTTTTTGTCAGTTTTAGTTGCATTTGGAAAATGTCTGTTCAATATGTTCTTTTTGTCAGTTTTAGTTGCATTTGGAAAATGTCTGTTCAATATGTTCTTTTTGTCAGTTTTAGTTGCATAACTACACTAGAGTTTGCTTCTATGTGGTCCAGATTCACAGTTTCGCTATAGACTCACATGTGTCACTATTGATCTAATGTGCTGCGTTATGACATCGTATATGGAACTTCATTATGAATCATACATTTCGAGGTAGATATTTTCGAGTTACCCTATTTACACTTCCAGATTTGTGTATTAGTATTGAGATGTCTACCGAATTGTTATTTTCCCCAGCTGGTAGTCAAAAGTGGCATGCATAGAGTTTAATATTCTAAATTGACCAGGCAAATCTGAACTGTTAACTACCAAGTTTCAATTTTCACTGCAAACACAAGACTTAATCTTGCAAAGGGTATATGATTATCCTGATACCAGGGCCCTATGGCATCTACTGTTTTTAATTTGGCCGTGGTTATCATAGAAGTGTCCCGCAGTACTTCTGAAAGGCAGCATTAAAATTTGCATGATAAGGCTTACGTACACCTATTGCAAGAAGAAAGGGTACATTATTTCTGATTGGTACGGATTGAAAATAAGCAACATAATCAAAACACAGCTATTCCAAACACTTTTATTTTTAAGAGGTCGAAGTCACGGTCGTAAGCAAACGCCAGTCTGATTTTATTATGAATCATTCATGTCGAAAGGTTCTATATCACTTAATGGTGATTCTGCCAAGCCTATCCGTAACAAAATTTTAAGAGACGGAGGAGCTTATCAGAGTCTTATATTTTCAGGTACTTCCACTTTCTCAAAGAGACGTCTTCTGATGAAAGTGTTTTTATTTATTTAGTGAACAGAGTGCGGATGTGTTAATGCTCATCTCCATTGTAACAGTCGAATCATTGACATGTCTTCTTTTGATCCTTGTCGTCGATCCTATTGAACATGAAACCCCTGATTTATACCCTACTTGTGTAGTTACTAACGTTAAGGGAAAAGAGCTCCTGAGAATGATGTTGATAGTGAAATTATTCCTTTAGCTGACACATGTATTGGTCAGGCTTTTGACGAAGTCACGTTTGCTCCTCGTATTGATAAATGAAAGGATTTATCACAATGATCCTCTGTTTGTCTCAGTGGGCTATTGTCAAAACTGAAGCCACGGAAGTACCTGTTTATTATTTTGTTAAAAATGGGGTTCTTATGAGAAAATGAATATAGCCCGAGGTATCCGTTGATGACAAGTGGTCCGTGAGCTATAAAATTGTTGTTCCAAAGTTGCTTAAAGACAAATTTCTCAGTCGGGCCAATGAAGCTCATTTGGCTAGTCATTTAGCAGTAAATAAGACAAACACAAGATCTTGAATCATTTTATTGGCAGAAACTTAAACATTATGTTTCTAAATAATGTAGATCTTGTCACACTTGTCAAATGGTACAAACCCCAATCAGAAGATGCCTATGGCTCATTTGCATCCTATTCCTGCATTCGACGAATCTTTTAGCAGAATAATTGTAGACTCTCTCGGCCGCTTACGTAAGACCAAGTCAGAAATGAAATTAAGGTATGACAGAAATACAAAAGAAAGGAGTTTTCCGCCTGGTAGTAAAGTTTTCGCCCTCATGTCCATACCTCAAAGTCTTCTTCATGATATGATCCTTATAACGTTAGAAAGAAAGTAAATGACTTAAAATTACATCCTTAATACTCCTTGGATGTTTATATTTTAAAGGGGTATTTTGATACATATAGCGGCGTTAATCATGCGGTCAGTTTAGTTGCAATTGCACCACACTGTGAGGATTTAATTGACAATACTGTAAGTTCTTATAAAGTTTCGCTTTATATTGTAGGGAAATAAATTATTTGTTGAATTTTACAAAACTTGTTGGTTTTCGCTCTTTTGTCTTACTTTGTTAAAGACCATAGCAGTACTCATACCTTATTAAGGGGATATAGACTATGGTAGGTATTTAATCATAGGACCAATTTTTACTCTTGGTCAGAACAATGGCCACCCTGTAGTTTTTGTGTAATGCTGAATTGCCTCAAATAGAACTAGGTTCATCAAGCTTGGTGGTCAGTGTGCATTACATTATGTAATTTTGTTGATGTGCACCTCCATGGAAGGTAATTCACTACATGTATAACACACAAGTAAATGTTTGTGCATGAAATATTTATATAATTGTTGGTAAAATAACTTGCTACCTATTGAATTAAAGTGTAATACCGATCTAAGAATTAAAATATATATCTTCATAACATACTGACTATAAATCAAGCTAAAATGTTTGCATAGATATTAATTAACATTAACGTCTGCAACTAAGAATTTGGTGTGATGAAACAATTCAGGTGGCATAGAGATGGCCAATTTATATCATATGATGTATTTCGGGGCTTGCAAAAGCCTTTTATGTTTTTTTATAATTTTTATTCTTTTACAGACTCATATGTTTAATCGTGTGACTTTCACTGCGAGCAGGCTTGGGAAAGATGAGTCTGTGCTACCAGAAATAGAATTCACGAGGAAAGAGGTGAAATCCTCCTCTTCCCTGGGGTATCGTAAAGGCCAACACAGAAACGAATTTCAGAGGGCTAGGGGCGTTTAGGAGCTAGCAGAAATGTGCATACACATATACCAGTTATAGTTTATAATACACTTGTGTGACTGTTGACTGTAAGCTTTATCTGATTTTATTATCTTAAATTTTATCTAACTGATTTTCTTTAATACTTTGTCCTAACTATTTCACAGACGGGTTCCATGATAAGTATCTCTGTGACTCTGATTTCTTTATATTTCCCTTGATAGATTTATAATAAGCCTTTTGAAATCAAATATCCCTATTTTTCCTAGAACAACCTCCATCAAACCAAATGTATTGTGGTGCTTAAGTTTAGAAAGATTCCAGATGGATTTGAGACTGATTAAATTTTGACCATACAAAGTTATGGTGCTCTATTAGTCTAAAGATGGTATTACTGTGACTGGCAAGCAGTCTATTGTAAATACTAGCATTTATATTTTAGTATAATTACTAACAAACTTTTAAGGTGAAGACTCACCTTAATAAGCAAATGGAATAGTGGAGAATGGTTATGCTAGTGATAACTTTTTAAAAATTATATTAAGGACCGTTTTCAATAATACAAAAATTGGACACAGGGAGTATAGTTCAAAGTGCGGTTATTCATCTATGCCAATGTAATTCATTTGATGTCATAGCCATCCTATCCACACCCGTTCATTGGCATATTACTTTCGTTTATATATTGTGCTGATGTGTGGAACAAAAACTAATACATACATATATTCATTCAGATCCAAGGTATTCTCTTGCATTTCTACTAGTTAAGCACTATACATTTTTCAGGTTATGATATTGTCATGAAAATGAGTAAAATAACAATAATAATGTGACTGTTTTAAAGCAATTTTGCAAAAACGTGCCAAGGATTATGTCGGCATTGCGTGTAAAATTTATCACCTGTGGCATAATATTACAATGTTAATGCGGTCTTTGTAGAATGCTAATTAATCCATTGCTAACTGGCTTTTCTTAGAGGATTCTGCGGGCTAATCAGTGGCAAACACAGATTATAAATCATTACCATGAAATGATTTTATTTCGCATATGATTTATTTTTTTTTTTAAATAAAAGTATTATTAACTTTAGTGAATCGTCTCAAGGCTTAACCTCAGTAAATAAGCACCCTGCAAAAATAGACCGAATAATATTCTGAACCGCAATAAATCAGCACCCCTTCAAACACAGATTGTATAATAGTCTGGTACTAAATATTCCCCCTCTTTGAAAGAATAAGCTATGTAAGTCAAATATGTTTCCAAACCACTATTTTCATCTGGTATTAAATTGTGCATGATTGTGCTTTTTGTTATCATTAATGTACATTCAGACAATCTTTCTGACTGTTCTTTACTTCCTGTCCGTTTCTAAAATATCTTTTGTACATGACTTAATAGTTTCTACAGCATGACCGTGTTTGGCATTATAACGACAGATTAAGAACTCGATTAAGAAGATCTGGATGAGCAATTATAGGATAACACCCCTTTTCACTCTGAATATTACTTCTCAAGAACATTATCCGAAAGTAAACATTTAGGTTTCAATTAATTAAACATGCGCTAAGAGAGACAACTCATTATAGTTAACTTCCTTCTGTATTTTAACTGTCTAAGCCATCTTACTTTCAGCTCGCATTAAAAAAAAACACATAACACCCAACCACCAAAAATAATAACTTTGGAACAACAATTTTATAGCTCACGGACCACTTGTCATCAACGGATACCTCGGGCTATATTCATTTTCAGATGTCACATGATGAAAGCGGGTTCAGCACAGAACAATAGTCATACACACATAAGGCACAGACTAAGCTCTGAAAGAATCTACAGATTGATGCTAATACAACTCATATTGACCAAGTGATGCTGATGTCACAATGATCGGTATGCTGATTCTTAAAACTTTACAATACTCCAAGCAAGGTCTATAATTGCGTTTTCAGATGATTTAAACCAAAACGTTTAATTTAGTTTCATTATAGTGAAAATTTATTTCCACTACATTACATCACGATGGTGAAATAGCATGAATTATTGCAAATCGGTACAGCGAAAACGTTATTTCTCGATTATGACATCATGACAGTGGAAAATACAGAGGATATTTTCTTTTCCTATGTTTATACTAGATATGTTTCATCGCGTCGTACAAAAATTTTGATGTTATCGAAATTGGTAAACTTTTGTAATGATGTTAAAAATGCTTGCCGTTGCCCACCACACCCAGGACAATTACAGATAAAATGATGGATAGATACAATGTCTAATAATCATCTCTTAGACAGCTGTTCATTCACCCACCTTTCCACCCAATCCCAAAAAATGTTACAAAAAACAATTTCATACACATTTTTGTTTATCCTGAAACTAACATTGTTATAATCCAATGTATCGGAGGATGGGTGTAAAGTGATTCATTAAACTCAGACCTATTTAGTCATTAATCAAATATTCATAAAGCGGTCTCTTTCTCATACGCATGAATGCCTCTGTGTGTCAATCAATCTGAAAATGACATTACTGCGTCTGTTTCTTAAACATTTAAGGAATCTACAACATAAATGATGACAAATGAATGTAGAGATGATATATGCATCCATTGTTGTAAGCTGTATTCATCCTGAGGTGATATTGTTCTTCCTCGTTTTAAACAAACAAATAACAGAGCGTGTTCAGCTGTACTTTATCATACAGGCCTTTGTTGTCAGTGTCAATGTTTTAGGATGTGCCAGCGATAAAACAGAAATGTTATAATTACGCAAATTCGAGCGGGATTTGAAATTTTAAAGAAATGAAATTATGATATTGAAATGTTTGATTCTATTCATTTCGTACAGAGGACACACATTCGATCAGAGGAAAATTCTACGCAATTTGTTCTTTCATACCGAATGATTGTATGTCAGTGATCTGTCAAATGAACGTTCAATCCAAAATAAAAATGCTTTGCATCATTGAGAAAAGTGTTGTGATTAGGACGTCAAAGATGGGAAAGAAAAATGTCTTCCTTTCGAAGATTAATAGTTTCAAACTAATTTTTGTTCTCATGCTGACCATTAAATTACCCCGATGCACTGGTCAGGGGAGAATGATTGAACCCCCAATGAGGTCATCAATGTGGCGATATGGTTTCAACACGCCGAAAAACTACCAAGACGATCTCCTTCATTGTGGTGGATACCAGGTAAGACTAGTCAGTAAAACCATATCAAACCGACAAAATTCTCTTTCGAAATTAACTGCTGAGATTACATTTATCAAATGCTGCTGCGTGGAACGTTTTAAATATTTCAACGGGATTCTTAGAACCAATACTCCTCTTCCTGAAAAAAGGAATTATTTTTAAAAAAAATTCCGCATCCTCCTCGAGATGTGTTATAAAACTTCCTCCATTGGACTGATTATCAGCAGCTTGTGAGCCTATCTGTCATGCCCGAAATACAAGTGCTACATTCAATTAAATCACATGTATGCATTGAAATATATAACAGTTTTATATTATTGATACCATAACAAAGGAATATCAAAAAGATCTGTACGCATCAAATCCATGACTATCTTCCAACAATCAACAATTTACAAATCCACATTACATACCTACCTAACTACCTACCTACCTAACTACCTACCTACCTACATACGTACGTACCGACACACACATACATAGATATAGACAGACAGACATACATGCAGACACATACAAACATACATCCATACATAAATATATACATACAGACAGACAGACAT